>PVIA01007437.1:0-83191 GCA_004024845.1 Tonatia bakeri
AGTAGAACTTAATTACTGACCCTGATGTTAACAGAGGAAATGGGACTCTTTCAGCACATAAAGGAAAAGAATTTCCTGAGACCCACACAGTAGGATGTGGCTCTGTGGTATGGTTCATTGATGATGTACCATTAAGGGGGCTCCCTTCCTAACTTCCCAATGGCCCATCTCTGTCCATCTCACCATGGAAAAGGTCCAATCTTATCTTCAATAGAGCCAGAATAAGGCCACTGCCCAGAGTTTATGCTCTGTATTAAAGTACAGTTTAGTTCAGCATCTGGCTAGTTTAGCATGTGTTTCTAGCTGCAGTCCATTGCTGCTAGGACTACAGGGAGAGAGCAGGTGAGTGAACCATGAATGTGCAGATCACAAGCAAGAGATAGCGCTTCTTCACTCCCCTGGGATTATATTAGCATGGGTGTGGGATGGACCAGGTGGCCTTTCCAAAGAACCAATCAACTTCCCAAATTTTCACAAGCTTGGAAATGTTTACACCCTCTAGTTAGACTAACAGGCCTCTGTGGTTCTGCACCTCCTCCTGTGCCACTTTGACTTCTGTTTGTGTGTGTTCTCCAACCCCCCTCCCACCTGGCAGTCTGGTAGCAGAGGCGGGGAGGGAGGAGTGTGAATCCCCTTGGCAGAGCAATGCTGTAATCCCCTGGAGTGTGAAGCTGTAGCTTCCTGGCTTGAAAGCAGGTTTATGTTTCCCAGCTTATAAAGCTAATTCCCTTTGCTTTATTTTCTCAATATCTGGCTAAACACCAACAATAACATTGAAAGTGTGAGGTACAAAGCAATAGGACCTGTAAAGGAAGAGGGAGAAATCACTTAAAATTTTATGCAAAAATCTTCAATTCTGCATTAGAAAAAGAAAGAAAAAAAGTGTTGCAGCGTGAGGTGGAGGGGGAGACTTACCTATTTGGGCCTTCGCTGTGGGCAGAAAGCAAAGAGACAATGTCTCCCAAGAATTCTTAACAGCTACACATTTAGCTTTGGACCTTTCTTCCTACTACACAAGTGATCCACAAAACCCGAGACAAAGATTTAATTTAAATGAGTCCCTGACGGGCACCGATGATGTGGTTAGAAGCAATATTAGAATCTCTTTGTAGAAACGCACTATTAAACAGGCCTCACAAATGCCCATGGTATAAAGTTGCAGGACCCATGAGCCCACAGTCACAAAACATACAAGGAAACAAGCTGCCAAGGAAAGAATCAGCAGAAATAACTAAATCAGATCTGCAAAATCAGACTTGCAAAAATTTCAGGGGTTTATCAGTTGTAAAATATAAGATCAATGTGATTAAACAAATAAAATGACTATGGTGCAAAAGACTATAAAAAATGACCAAATATGTTCGAAAAATCATAAAATGAAAAGCTTAGAAATGGAAATATACTAATTAAAAGCAGCAACATACCTGCAAACACTAGGACGACCCCAACACATCCCCACGTGGTGCATTTCCCTTCATCTCTCTATAAACTAAGCCTGCCTTTCGGACTTGTCCAATCCAAACCACACTCTCTTTTTGACCAATGACCAAAAGGTTCTTATCTTACTCTATTCTACACAGTTAGAAAAAATATATATAATTATCTAAATAAATAATCTTTGTATATAAAATTGTTTTCCTACTATTAAAGTCAGGGTCTTTGTTCTACGAGCTTCTTCTTTCTTATAAGTGTATGCAGTGCACTAATTACCTTATGCTTGGTGTTTCGTTATTTTTCCAAGTATTTAAGGTAAAACTTGCACATCAATGAATTTGCATTACCAACCTAGAAGAAAGTCTTTTGATTGTGCCTTTTAAATTCAAAGAACAAATTCAATGAATAACCAGAGTCAAATCACCTGTATTTTGCAACAAAATTTACATTACAATTACAAGTAAAATAATCACAAATATACTGATACACATTACATTGTGACAATGTCACTTTTTTATTCCTGTGAAAAAGGGCTAATCACATACCAAAATAGAATTGTAAAAGTATTCCTTTTCTGAATCTTCTTCAAGCTCAATGCAGGTACGCTTGGTCTCTTGTGTTCTCAGAAAGAAAAAAAAAAAGAGCAAGTGGCCAAATGAAGTGGGAATGAGCCCCTTGAATGGCCAATTTTTGGCAGGTATTAAGTTGCAGATGTAAGAAATCAGCTCTAACCCATTTAGGAAACAGTGACATGCACGGAGGAGTAAATAGGAGAGGACACCCTGATATTGGTTTGGTCTCTCACAACTGCCAAGAGATGAAGCAAAACCAGCAGATTTCTCACTCAGAAATATTTGTATAAACCCATGGCTTTCAGAACATTTTTATTTTTTAAATGTCTCTAAAAAGTGTGACTACCTCTTCTGGCTGTATATACACTTCACCAACAAAATCACAAAACAGAGAGAAACTAGTATCAGATACAACTTTAGCCCTTGCTTCTTTAGTAATAGCAATAGTCAACCAACCACCTTTCTTGCTTTCAGCCTGTAACTGAGTGTCCATACTGGTAAAAGACTTCATGTGTGTGTTTGTACATGTGTGTGTGTGTATGCGTGTGTGTGGAATGTGGTTGTGGCAGGTAGCTGAAGAGCCATATTGACCTTCATAATAAAATTAGACCAAAAATATCCTACTTCCTGGGACATTCAAAAAACTATCCTTATTTTCTAACAATACCTGAATTCATGAAACTCTAACAAGGTTTTGTTTAATGCTGTAGATTGAGAGCTGGAGGTCCTGTAAAATGCTACTTGGACACTTCAAGAATTAACGACCAACTGAATATGAAGAAGAGGCAAAGATCCAAGCCACTAGTCAAAGCAATTAGGGAAAAGCCCTGAGGTCAAATAGCTCTAGCTCAGTGATTTTCAGTTGGTATGTCACAAAAACTTTTAAAACAAGCAATATGTGACTATTGACTATAGTCAGGAGCACTGAACTCTTTTCCCTTCAATTGTCAAATAACAAATAACAACAGCCAACATTACAGTAGCCATCCAGTATGAATGAATCAAAATTACATGTATTTTTGTCAGATCAGCAAAAAAATTATGTTTTCGGTGTTCCACAGAATTTTCATAATCAGTTTATGTGTGCCACGAGATGAAAAAGGTTAAAAATTGCTGTTCAGTTCATTGGTGAGCAAGCTACACACACACAAACATGAAATGAGCTGGACACTCCTTTTTAGTGTGATGTCATTCTTACAGTCACTGGTAGCATTCTGGCACAAAGCACACATCTTTTTCTACTCTTGCAGTGAAGAGATCTAACTGGGCATTGTAATACTGCTTTCAACTCCAGCCCTCCTGTTGATTCTACGAACTTGGGCCAAGTGCCTCACTTCTTTAAGTTTCAGTTTCCAAACTGGTAAAATTAATGGGTTGGACTCACTGACTTCAAAAGTTCCATTAACCTGTTACATTGAATGATGTTATACTTAACATAAGGGGCAAAGCTATCTTTTATATCTCTACATTATTCTACTGTTTTATTTCTTTTGCATCAAATGAACTAGAGTATACAAGAAAATCAGGAGTTACCTTTTATTTAAAAGAAACCCTGACCCCAACGTTGATCAACTCATCATGTAAATATTGACTGAAGCAACATTTTATTGAATCAAAAAAACACACACACACACATTCATTCCAACTACCCATTCAATGCTTGATGTCATGTAAAGCACCCCTTGCAATTAAACTCAAATAATGCTCATACTCTTCCACTGACCCAGAATGCACACCCAGCAGAGGCAGTCTGTTCCTATCTCAGACAATTTGGACTCAATATTTTCCTTCTGTTGAGCTAGAACTTAACTCCCTATGGCTTCTACTCATTTTTGCTAGCTGAAATCTTTTGGAAGGCTATACATAATGAGTGTAATCCCTCTTCTCCTTGACAACTCTTAAAATACATGAAGATAGCAATCATATTTTCTTCCATCTATCTCAGTTCTCTCTACTACTCCTAATATAAGATATCCATATCCCCTTTCCATTATCCTCTCAAAGTGTTTATATCCCACTTAACATGTGGATCCAAGCACAAAAAAGTAGTAAGTTTGGTTAAGTGTCAAGAAAAGCCGGTTTTTTAAACCGTTATGTGGATAAAGATAAAGAGTAACTACATCACAATATTTATGCAAATGGGGTTTACAATGAACTAAGCTAAAATCTTTCTAAATGTATCCCTGATAAGCCAAATTTATTTCTTCTCATATTTATATAGTTAGTCAAAAACTGGGAGAGAAAAGATGCATAAAGCAGAAGAAAATAGGATTCTAACAATAGAATTGTTTGTTGTCTGGTTCACATTAACACCCAGGGAAAATTAAAAATGAAATGTTTTCATTTCCTCTTGGATGTGTGGCCTTCTGTTTGAGGTCCCTTCCCTTTTTTTTTTTTTAACTGAAAAACTAAGAATTTGTCAGAGCACACTTTGAACATATATCATTTTCTCTTTCAACCATGTACACATGTGTTTAAAAGAATAAGCAAAGAAGAAACATATGTCCAGTTTTAGAAGGTGTCACATGAAGCCTGAGGCTTTCATAGGTAATAATGGCCCCTTACATAATAACACACACACGAAAGGTCTTGGTACTTCAGTCACTGAGAACAAAAAAGTAGTATTTTTTTTTTTAAATGCATAAAATCATGGCAGTCATAGTAGTAAATGAAACATGTATACACCTTTTCTGTATAAAAATGTAGGGTGCTAATTATAAGACCTGCGATGGTACAATCCCTGGGCCTTGGATGTGGCAGAGTGACTGTACCCCCATGACATGGAAGGAAGGCTGCATTACTTTGTCAACACACTCTATCACAGCAATTTACTTTTTATCTATAAAGAGTATACAAATAAATAGTACCAACTAAGTGGTGTGGATCAAATTCTCTCGTATAATCACGAATGCAAAACAATCAATGGGGTTTAAACTATTTCATTAAAAGACTTAATTTTATCTTTTAAAAAGTGATACAACTTTTGAATCTGGGACACACAAGTCTAAATTTTTGAACTCCAATAAGAAGCATTTAGAATTTGCATGTATCATCATCACAAGAAGGCAGCCCAAATGCAGTTTATTTAATATAATTTGTAAACAGTATTGAGGTAGAAAGCAAAGCAGACACAGAGCAAGTTTCTTTCTTCCAATATGTCTACTCAGTGCTTTGTTTGTGTAACTCACCTTAGTTATAACAGTGATCGTGGGCATAACTGGTCCCTAAATACACATTGTTCTCTAGTCTCTGACCTTGGCAAAACCCGCCACGAGCTCTCGTCACTGATAGGAGTTTGCTATAACCTTGGTCAATAAGACAGACTGTGAATCTTTGCACTTTAGAGTTGTAAATACCTCTTCTAGGAAGTATCTTTTTCCCCGTGTGCTTCAGAACAAGGACAGAACTTATATAAAAGCGATAGTCTGATGAAACTACTTGAGGTGAGTGTGACCACATCTCAATTCTGCAGAGCCTTTTGTGTGCCACCTAGAGGGAATATCCTTAAAGGTGGTTTTTTGGAGTACCAAGGTCAGCATTCTGTGACCTCATCCATCTCCCTTATTTGGATTCACTTCTCTCTCCAGTTCTCTGATGGAACAGGCAAAACCTCTTGGTGCCCCCGACGGACATTATAAAGAAGACCAGTCTCCCTGCCCCAAAGGGCTCTGGAGCTCAAAGCTGCAGAGATTCTATCCTCCAAGGTCCCCAAACCCTTCTAGGAACTGGTCCCAGTCACCTGAGGTCCTCATACAAATAATCGTAGCACATGTCATTTAGCTACCAATGTCATGATTACCAAGTAATCAGTTGTACAGTGGTCTGATCACCTCTGAGTTACCAAAGAGAGACTCACAATGAAACTAACACCTACCAGGACCAATAGCTTTGTTCTTCCATTTTGTAACCATCATTTTAAATTAGATTTAGGGTAGAAACAATTCCTTAACCATTCACAGGTATACTAGGTTATCATTAACTCACTTCTTTAAGTAGAATGCATGATCTCAAGGATTGTTAGAGATCCTTTGATAATTAATAAACCAATTATTCTCCTGATTTAGGGTCTATAGATAACGTGCTTGAGACTCACATTGCAGTCCAGTGTAGTTCAGTATGTTTGTATGGAATGTCTTCCACAACTGTTACATGAGGGCAAGTGTTTGCACACATAAGGCTGCAATTAATGCCTTGCATATTGTGTGAGTAGACTAGGGATTTGCTTGTTGTGGGGAGAGAGCATAATTAATATACATCTTGGTAAACAAGAAAGACCAAATTACTTACGATTAAGAATACTGACTTTAAATACAAAAGACATAGATTTGAAGCCCAGCTGTACCCCTTTTTTAGCTGTTTGACTTTAGGAAATTATTTAAGCTTTTTGTGCCCCAATTTAATAATCTATAGAATGGGAGAAATACCAGCATAAATATAATAGCTAAAGAGATCAAATTCTCCAACAAAGTACTAGTTAGCATTTGTTAAAGAGTTATCTAACATATTTATGAAGAAAGATAAAATAGTTACAAAGGGAAGTTAAAGTAAATCTTTAAATTGAATGTAGTATTTGTTAGGTTCACTTGCAACTTAGCTCTGAAACCATATAAACGTTGGGGTTGATATATCATCAGGGCTATCGAGCTGTAGGAACTTGTTATTTTCCACAGGTCAACACCTAACTTCAAAAGAACACAAACCATGAGCACATTTATCTGTCACTGATTACTAGGAAAACAAAGTTACATCCTTTGCATGCATCAGATGACACACAGATCATCTTATTGGAAAAATGATCTAGCATAACATTTTAAAAATCAAGACATAATCATTTTGTCCTACCTCCAAGTGTGGAATAAATAATTTTAGCAGCTTTTTTTAAAGATTGTATTTATTTATTTTTAGGGAGAAGGAAAGGGGGAGAAAAAAAGAGAAACATCAGTATCAGAGAGAAACATCCATTGGTTGCCTCTTCCATGTGCCATGACCGGGGACCAAGCCCACAACCCCGGCATGTGCCCTGACTGGCATCCAAACCGGTGACTCTTCACTCTGTGAAATAACATGCAACCAACTGAGCCACACTGTCAGGGCAATTTTTAGCAGCTTTGCTATGGCTTTTATGTAAGTTCATTCTTTGTAAAGCACTAAGAAAAGTATCTTACACACTTTTCACAAAATACCCAGCACCTGGGTCATAGCAAAAAGATATGCCCTGTGGACTCTTTTTGATATTCTAAAAGGGCAGGCATCATTTGCCTGCAATATTCTTAAGAGATGCCATAGGGATGGTTCGGCTGTGGATCAAATCCGTAAGAAGACCTTTGATTTCGAGTTGACATCTTTTATGTTCCAAGAAATTTGTACAGCAGCTTAGGGCTATGCCTGTGCTTAAGCTCTTCTTGCAACTATTGTACGTATACAATTTAATTGTCAAAGGCATACTGAAACAGATTTTTCATACTTTTCTAAAAATATTAGACTTTCCTAATAATTTCCCAGAGGGGGAAAATGGAGCAGCAAAATAGAGAAGAGAAACATTCAAATCAGTTTGAATGTCTTAATAAGACAATCATTTATACTTGAGGACAAAACTATTATGTATCTATTCTATTTCCAAAATATCTGGGTGCTATTATGCAGGCATACTTCTGTCTAATATTTTTCTACCCACTGCATAAACTTAGAAAAGATAAAGATATTTACAAAGTCATACTATATTCAAAGTTCATTTAACTAACATATTTCATTATGAAGACTTTTGCTGTTACCAGAATTTCAAAACTCACTTTACCTCAAACAATGTTAAACATGGTATTTGTTTAATATTGGAAAAGGATTATGCCACAGCCACTTAATCAAAGTCTTGTTTAGTGACATTATCTATTCAATTTTGCATGTCCCCAGCTTGATGGAAACTAACTACCTCACAGCACTCTATAAATATTTATATTGTAATCCATTATTGATACCTTACAAACATTTTACTATAGCTTGTTAATGACTACAACATGACATTTTTGGGGTGGATCTGAACCATTATTTTAATTTCGTTTCCATAAGAGATGCTTTGCACACATAAGAACAACACTGCCAGTGCACACGTCATTACCAACATAAACAAAGACAGAATGTCTAAATCAAGACCTGAAAATGAATCAAATAATGTTTACAGTATTTTAACATGAAAATTTAATTTCCCTATTATGTCAAAACATGTATCATTCATTGGTACTGTGACCCCCCTAATACTCGCATGAGCTCATTTTGATTTCATAATATCACTATAATGTAAGATATATTTCTAAATCCCATTTTATAGATGAAAAAACAAGCAGTTTAAAGAGGTTAAATGACTTATTCACTTAGTGCTTGAGTCTGTGTTAGTCTTCACTGAAACTGTTTTCTGTGTTAGACTATGGTTCACTGAACCAAAATTAATATCTCTGAAAAGCAGGGCAAGTAGTTTTCAGTGTCAAGACAGCAACAAAGGATAAAAATGGGGTCAAATAAGGGAACAGCACTCTATAGATGGGAAAGCAACAGAAATCAACATAGAAACAGGTGTTTAAATCCTAAGCCTGCCATTTACTAGTTGTGTGGTATTCAATAAATTAGCCCCTCTATGCATTAGTTTAATGAGATAATATAGTAAAAATACTCAACACAAGCACAGTATAAAATAACTTTTCAGTAAATTAAATGATGATCTATTCTTAAATAAAAATAATTTCCTTTTCATATTTAGCATTTGTAAAAAAAGATACCTATTTATTATCTATGAAAAAAGGGATTTTTGTATTAGTAATATTGTTGTTATTAAACATGGGCATACCACCTCATGCAAAGAGAGGTGGTAAAAGCTGATGAATAATGGTGAAAACTCATCACATGTGTATTACCATTTACAAAGCAAGTTTACCTCCATTTTCTCATTTGAGGCATCTGAAATTCATGCAAATATACTATTTATCATCATTATCATCATCATTTCTAAACTGAAATGAACAGACTGAGTCAGAAGAGGTAAAATAATAGGCTCAAATTCTCAAGCCCAATAAAATGTAATAGGTTCAGGAATCCATATTCTTTCTTCCCACTAAAGCAGTTGCCAACATGTTTCATACCTTCCAGTCTTTGAGAATGCTGGATGGAATCTGACATGAGTTAGATAACAACAAACAGACAAACAAAACACCACAGAAAAATATCAACCAGTCACTTTTAAAGCTTTCACAATCCATTATGCTAATTGATTTCAGTAGAATTCACCTCAAACAGAATTTTGTAAGGATGGGAGAGAAAAATGAATAGGAGGGAATTCAGTACCTCTTTTGCCAACTTATGACAAACAGTTCAAAGTAAAAACAAAATGTATTTATCTGTACCTCTATCAATCTCAGTACCACATTTTCAGTTATTTTTTAAGACTACCAAAATGGAATTGCAGGCACCTGTTTGAAGAATATGATTCTCAATTCACAATAGCACAATTAAGATGTGATAGTATTGAAAAGAAATGAAAACTATTCCCTTTAGCTAGTTGATAAGATGCAATGTAGAAATACAATTACACAGAACCATAAACCTGTTCTACTCCATTCATCTTCTTAGTTGATAACTATTCAATCACACTTCTTTGCATCATTTAAAATTTTAATGGTGTGTACAGTTCTATGTGACTTCTCTATGAATTCTTAGTCTGCAGCAATCATTTGCTAACATCTCTGAAGCCTCATGAGCCTAGTTTTTGTTTTCTACATCATATATAACCAGTATTACATATTAAAAAGGCCATGAAACCAGTGTGATATTTAAAAAGGCATAGAACCAATCGCATTCTTTGTTTTCTTTTAGAGAAATACAGCACTTGACACCCTCTTGCATTCTTGGTCTTTTAGAAATCTAACCCCTTCAATCTATAGACAAGGAAACTGAGGCCCAGAGAATTGACAGAACATACGAACCAAGTAAGACAGGTACACAGTGATCAGATCTTAGACTCAGGTCAACTGATTTCAAGGTCAACAGGCTTTCTTCTACTGTGTTTTCTCAAATTAAAGAAATCAGGGGTTGGGGAACGATGGGGAGCATAACACAGGTCAAATATAGTTACTGCGAGAGACTAGGTATACAGATGTTGGATTATAAAGTTGTGAACCTGAAATTTATATAATGTTATTAACAAATATTAGTACAGTAATTTGTTTTTAAGAAATGAGGACTTAAAAACTTTCACAAGTAATATATTGAATGCTGTATTAGTACTTGCAAAGTTTTGGTCTTTGGCATATCAAGATACCTTGGTTAATTATTCCTTTTTAGATAAGCTCTATCTTTTCTTTATTCTATCTAAATCTGCCAGAGATTTAAAAAAGTAGGTCATAACCAGACAGGAAAGAAAAACAGGAATAAAAGAAAACATATATTTGTATTTTGCCCAATAATAGGCAAATGATTTAGCAGAGCAAATCAAAACAATAAAATAACAATTATGAATAAAATGTAGAAATTGGAGAAAAAACTTTTTTTCTGATAACATGGAAATAATCAAAAGCAGTGCTCCAAACAATGTGGACATGAGTGGTTTTCACTGTGTGTCGATAGGTGGATGGAAAGAGAGAAGTGGGGAAAGAGAGAGAGAATGGAATGGAAGAAGCCAAAATAAAATGAAGGTATTATGATTTTAGGTAAATCTATTCAATCTAAAAACTATAACTCATGCTAACCAAAATTAACATTTGCTCCTTCAAAAATATTATTTAAATGGGGGAGGGGTGCAGCTTCTATGTAAGAAGTATTCTTGATGGTTTGAATAATATCTATGAAAATACTATTTTTATGTGTGATTATGAAAAGCCTGAGGGAGAGTGAAAACAACAAAGCTTTAAAAAGTTTCTGTATTTGTTAAAACATTTGTGACAAGCATAGTCTAGCATCCATATACGTTGGTTCAGAAAAACAAATTTATCTTGCCAGAAAATGAACAACATTCATGATTAGTGGTGGGTCATGAACAAAAGGTGCTCAAACTTTCAAAATGCAGAATTTAATTACTGGAGGGAATAGAACACAAGTCTAACATAAGAAAATTTGCAATGCTGATGAAATGCTCACAGTTTGAAAATGCTGAGTGATTTGACCTGGGATGCTACAGAACAAAGTCTATTACATTTACATAGCAGGTAATGAAAAACAACAGTAAATAATTATTTTGAATTTTTTGGCAGATGTTTTAAAATCACTGTGTATGTAATTATAAAAGAACACTTTCCCCGAAAAAGAATAAAAAATTATCTGTGAGCCTCTGAAAAGTATCTAAGCCTGAGAAAAATGATTCACTGAAGGTTCCTATCCAAAGGTTTTGTTGGGTTTTTTTTCTTTTAATTTATCGCCAAGAGGGATTATGTTTGCCATACAACACCTCTAGAAAGTACAGACCTTCCATTTCATTGCCTATACCTAACACTGAATCTCTACTTATTTCTAAAAAATGTTACACTTCCTTCAGGATTCTACTGAAGTCTCACTTCTCTGAGGAAACACACTCTCAAACACACACAAAGGTCTTATCTCTGAACTTTTGGAGACTTTATTATTTTATGTATGTTGAATATTTTCTTGCACTGTTAATTAAATGTACAGGTATGTAGGTCCAAACTACAACATTCTGTAGCCTATTTATTAGACCTATACAGCATCTTCAGTATATTGTTCTATTACCCAGAACTTCATACAAAATATGTTTTTAGTGTACAGTAAAGTAGATAAATGTGTTAGAGGCCCAAGATTTAAACTGCAATCAGAATATTTCTACTCAAGAAGGGCATTTAAACTCTTCAGATCTCAGAACAGAAATGTAATGTTTATCTAGCCAGCAAACTTAGCTGCATGGAGTTGTTGTAAAGATAAATTAGGTCATATGTCTGATATGGTTTTCAAACTGTAAAAAATTATACCTTATATTGGAAGCAAAATTCTAATACTATAGAGGAAAAAAAAAGGCTACAGAAACAAATACACATGTGTTCTTATTCTGGCTTCCAACACTTATTAGCTGGGTCCTTTCCTAACCCCATAATCATCTATAAAGTTGTGATAATAATGCATATCTAGCAAGATATTGTGAAGATTAGCATTTCACAGAATCTGGAAAACCATCAATAAGTGATAGGTTTCTTACTCTTCAAACATAAGATATTATGACACACATAATTGTTATAGATGCAGATATTTCAAAAGAGATAGGATGCAGAAAACTAATACAATCTAAAACAGCATCAGTAATGTATTGATGATGGGTTTTTATGCCACATTTGTTGCCCCTTGGTATTGAAATATAAATACATAGGACCAATTCAATTAATATTAAGAAAATGACCAATAATTGATATGAAGAAAACTCTAATTTTATGTTTAGTCTATAGAAATGTACCTAAACTATCTATACATCAAAAACACCTGTAGAATTTCATAAAATCCTGAATCCTCTGCCTCATAGGTATATATTGAGCCAATTATCCTCCTGCAATGATCATAATTGGTAGGAACTCAGAAAGTTATTCCCATTTCAATATCTGAATACACTAAATTTAAAGGCTTAATTAGTCTAAACTTGGTAAAGCAAGACTTCTGTTCTTCATTGAGGATTATAAAAGAAAGTATGTGACATTATTTTGAACATTGCAGAGGTTTGGTAAGAGTTGTATGAGAAAAAAACTGTCAAAACCTCCACATTTTGTTATTTTTATTACTAGTATTACGATAGTTATTGCTATTATCATTGTTATTTTGCAATATGTGTACATGTGAACCCCTCTCAAAACATAAACATGAATCTTTCCTTCCCATCTGCTACTTCAGTAAGCTGCTCCTTAACTTCACCCTACCATCCCACCCCCATCATCTCCAACTAAGTGATTAGAACTCAAAACTATTATTTGTGAGAATTCTAAAAGCATTTGACTCAGCTTATTTAATCTCAAAGAAAGAGAAAGTGTGCCACCTGTTTTATCTAAAATAATTGGGGCACTACCTGGGTATGTCATTCTTAAGACTTTTAAAGAAAGTTGTATATCAAATTTGTAAAGTGAGGCAAAGACTGATGGCCTAATAGCTGGCAACCTTAACTTGACTCTAAAACCTTGAAAGTGATTAAGAGATTTATGTTTATTTTGATTCTGCCTACCAAATTCCATCCAGATGTGAATGCACAACATAACATACACATATTTTCAAGATTCTTGGAACAAGCTTTCCTTACTGAATTAAGATTTTGGCTAAATTCAAAGAACAAAAGGAAACTGTTAAATATATCAATCAAATATTAGCTCATTTTCTGTATTTGTATAGTATGAATTTCAATATAGTATTTGAAGTACTGCTTAATAATTCCCTAATAGATAACTGCCATGTGGATTTTATTAATCTTGACTTACAGTGTTAAAGGTCGAATTATTTTCCTCTTTCCTCCTATATGGTCCCTTCTACAAAGCCCCTATAATTTATTCATTTTGTCATAGTCCTATATACTCTAAAATATATAGATTATTCACATAAACTATTGATTACTAATATGTTATATATAGTTTGATGTTTAATTTACTCATTTTTTTACAGTGCATAATTACTGTGTTGAATATCTGCATTGTTAATGATTTCCTTTCTTCCCCTTAACTTGGAACCCTATTATATATACATTTATATATATACATATATATTTTTATTGTTGTTCAAGTACAGTTTTCTGCCATTTACCCCCAGCCCAGCCCACACCACCAGTGCTCCCCACCTCCTCCCATTCTACCCCACTTTGTTGTTGTCCACGTGTCCTTTACACTTCTTCCGGCAAACCATTCACCCTTTTCCCCTGAAATTCCCTCCCCTCTCCCCTCTGGTCACTGTCAGCCTGTTTTCAGTTTTAGTGTCTTTGGTTATATTTTGCTTTTTAATTTGTTTTGTTGATTAGGTTCCTGTTAAAGGTGAAATCATATGGTATTTGTCTTTTATTGCCTGGCTTATTTCACTTAGCATAATGCTTTCCAGGTCCATCCATGCTGTCAAAAAGGGTAGGAGCTCCTTCTTTCTCTGTACTGCATAGAATTTCATTGTGTAAATGTACCATAGTTTTTTGATCCATTAATTTACTGATGGACACCTACATTGCTTCCAGCACTTGGCTATTGTAAATTGTGCTGCTATGAACATTGGGGTGCATAGGTTCTTTTAGATTGGTGTTTCAGAGTTCTTAGGGTATAATCCTAGCAGTGGAATTGCTGGGTGAAAAGGAAGATCCATTTTTAGTTTTCTGAGAAAGTTCCATACTGTTTTCCATAGTGGTTGTACCAGTCTGCAGTCCCACCAACAGTGCACTAGAGTTCCCTTTTCTCCACAACCTCTCCAACACTTCCGTGTTGATTTGTTTGTGATGGCCATTCTGACTGGTATGAAGTGGTAACTCACTGTGGTTTTAATTTGCATTTCTCTGATAGCTAGCAATACTGAGCATCTTTTCCTGTGTCTCTGGACCCTCTGTATGTCCTCCTTGGAGAGGTGTCTGTTCAAGTCCTTTGCCCATTTTTTAATTGGGAACTCTATTGTTAAAGCAAGGAGATATGCAGTTTCTGCTGAAAGGACACAGTCATATCAAGCAACTCTGTCATTGCACAGTATGACATGAGAAACTGGGTGATATAAAACTTGCCACTTACCTGTCTCAAGGGGCATTTTGAAAAGCAACTAATAAATTATTTTAAAGAACTTTTAATATAATGTGCTACACATATTCCCAAAACAAATGAACAAAAGAATGCTGAAATTTCTTCAAAGTGAAATGATCTATAACACACTATGTATATATACTTCAAACATTTCTATTTAGTAAAAATAATAGGTGCTGAAGAAAGTTTTTCAAAAGATGCAAAGTTAAAAAATTATGTAAGAAAATCAAATTATTTTATAACTTTTCCCATTATTAATAGCGTAGGTAAATATAACTTTGTGCAAATTGAGTGCTTTAGCATCAAAGGCAGAGACAGGAGAAAGGCAAACCACTTTTATAATTTTTAATCCTCCCCAATTTCATGTTCTCATGTCCATGACTATTTCTAGACTAAGGGATGATTAAGAAGGGGACATCTCCACCCCTTCCCAAAAACAATGTATAGAGACAGCAGTGTGTTCCCCTGTGTCATTAAAGGAGGCACTTGGGCTCCCCTGGCCCCATTGTAACACTACAGCCAAGAGCCATATTCAGAACTTAGAGATTTCCTGAATTTCACCTCTGTACAATTCTGTGACTGCAAGCCAGAGCTTTCTGCTTGAGCTAGTGGTAGAAATTCTTGAGAAATGCTTCTCTGTTTTAGCTTTGAAATGAATGAAAGAAAAAAAAACACAGAAAGAGAAAATTCTTGAGTCATCCCCTGCCCTTGGAGCTCATCTTTGAGGTTCTGTCAATCCCACATCTGAAATGTTCCCAAATTCTTTTCTTTCATTTACTGTCTAGCTACCTCTTAATTGGATTTGCAAAAAGGTTCTAAAAATCTAAAAATTTCCTGTCTCTATTCTCTCTGTCCTTTAAGCAGCCTTGCATGCTACCCCAGGAATTACCAGACTGATGTCCTGGTCAGCGTGTACGTGGGGAGAGATTGGGGTGGCACGTGCATTACCATTTTCTCCCAGGCAGATGGACAAGATTATGCAGTCACTCTTGGAAATAGAAAGGAATAAAAAAATCATAAGATAACATATAGCAATTTTAAGGTAACTCCCCCCTAAGAAATGTTTCTCGAAATATTTTGCATCTTAAACCAGACTGTTTCCCAATTATTCTTCAAAAGCACAAGGTAATTCTCAAAATGAAGTAACTGGAATAGAGTGGTTTCAAGCAAGCCAAACAAAGAGGCAACTAATTCTCTTACTTCTATTCCTTTGGCCAGCTTTGCCTGAAGACAGATTTATATTTTTAGCCCATAGCTCTTTTCTCAGTCTCAGACCTACATATCCATCTGCCAAGTTGGCATCTACACTTGAACATCTTACAAGCATCCCAAATTTAACATGGACAAATACTAACTTTTGAAATACCCCTTCAAACATTCTCCAAAGATTGGCATATTTACATTTTAGTATACGGTCCCTCTATCCTCCACCTAAATTATTTTTGATAACTTTATCATTATTTGCCACTTACCCAAGTCTTTCTGATTCTATGCCCACAAGGTATCTAGATTCAAACCACTTGCCTGCATCACTACATCATAGGCCAAGAAACCACTTTTTCTGAACTGACCTCTGTCAGCCTCTTTACTGTCTCTCCGCTTCCATCCCTGCCCCTCTAGTCCATGCTCCACAGAGCAGCAGGGGGGGAATTTTTAAAGCATACATTTTATCATATCTTTCACCTGCTCAAACTAATTCTCACTGAACTGAGAATGAAATAAAAATTCTTAAAGCAGTTTCCAAGCTCCTGCTGATGAAGCTGCTGTTTTTCTCTCCAGTCTTAGGTGATGCCTAAGATTTTAGATAAACTGTATGTCTCATACTAAAAATTATCCACTGTTTATCTACATTTCACATTTAACTCATATTCTACCTTTTATGTGACAATCTTGGTGGTGCCAGGATCTAATTTGCTCATGACACGCTAGTGACAGCAGTCTTTTAAAAATTTCCTTCTGAGCCACACCCTACAATGTAATGCCTACTATTCTTGTTAAGAGGATTCCTCCTCTGTCCAATCTTTACCTGACAAGGTACAAGTCTTCTTTCCAGTCTTAGCTTAAATTCCAAGTTGTAAGCAAGTCATCTAATATGTCAATCTGAGCAAGGTTGTGCCATTAAATTCTCATAACACCCTATATATTTTTCTTCTTGTTCTGATCATAGTTTATATATTTACTTATGTGAGTATAATATGTGAATGTGCTTGACTTACCACTATATCTCCAATGCTAGCAGAAATATGATGGGTATAATGGATCCTCACCTTGTATTTTTCAAAAGCCAAAAGGAAGGGAGGGAAAAAGGAATTAATTTTATCTAAAGCAACCCCTTTATTCTAAGTCTATGCTGTCTACTCAGGCTTCCCTTCTATACTTCAGTACCCTGAAAGCATGTACCACTTTGGATTAATGCACCTGACCTTAACCATAAAATATCATTCAGTCATTCTTACATATCTATTAATTGTTAAAAATGAAGATATTGGCTCATTGTCCTATGAATTTAGTTTTTATGATTAAATTCCATGTATTTTTATTATTTGATTATGAGGCCTAATCTGATTGCTTGTCACTTTCATTCCACGATGCCCAGGAAATTTGATCTCCAGAGAGAGGTTCCCCGTAGTCTCTCATTCCCAATTCCTAACCTGACCAAAAGAAACAGATTTAGTTATACTGCCACATATTAGGTTCAATTTCTATTCACTATTTAATCACTAGTTTGATGCTAATCTGGTAAATGATCTTTAATCTCATTCCAGAGGCCTGTGTTTTAGTCAAGACAAAACAGTAAAAGCTTTCACATTTTGGCATCTGAATTCCAATTTCTCATCTAGTCATAGCAGCTCAGGGAACTTGAAAAGAATCTGCAACCTTTTGAATACTGAACTTCCCATCTCTCAGATAAGGATTTGCTATTTACTTCATGGTGCTACTATGTTGATTATAGGAGGCTGTTTTCCCCTCCTTCAACCCATTGCTCCCAAATACAAGGACCTGTATGACCTTGATATTACTGAACTCACCAGATTCATTTAATGCTACACTCCTGTCCTATATCAAGGAACATAAATCCCAATACTTGCAGTGGCCAGGCAAAGCAAACAATGAGTCTGACTGCATGTAAAGAAAAACAGGAAGTGGTGGCAATGCATGTAACAGAGTAGCTAACACAGGCCTCATCTAAAGAATTCCACTTACTCAGCTAAGGCAACTGTTTCCACATGAGAACATAAGTTCAGTATTTTCAGGTCATCCAATCTTTTTTAAATAATGGCCAGAAGCTGGAATTCTTATATGAACAATTTTTATTTTAAAATATTAATTACTAGTTGAAATCATTTTAGAACTTAGTACAGAATTACCAATCCAATTGGCCAGTGAAGGCATGAATTAGTACCTTCTCATCTGTACACGCATGGTAAAGAAATAAATAACAACTAGAATATAAAAAAGTACATATATATACATGTACTTTTTTATATTTATATATAAATACAAATTTTATTTATATTTATATATTTTATATTATATTATATATAATATATCCTATATTCCATAGCATATAGAATATAGAGTATATGGTGTTGTATGTTATATTATATTATTTATATAATAGGATAAAGAAAAATAAATAAAAATGTCTCTGAAAAACATAAATGAAACACCAAAAAAATGGCAAAATTTATTTCTTTATGTATTAAGCCCAGCCTTAATTCATTGTATATGGTTTATTCCATTAAGGTCTAATGTAAAAACCACAAGCAGTTAAGTTATATATATATATATATATACACACTTAATTCAGCCACTGACCCTCCTTGCCCACCCCCAGGACTTGGTCTATCATTGCAAGGAAGCCAATCCAACCATTCCTTCATGCTGGAGAGCACAGCGTGCAGAGGCTGGCCTAGCAGGAGAGGAGCACCCCAAGTTCCCCAACCCTTGCCTGGGAAACTAGGAGTGTAGGATCTAATGCTAGAGGTTCGTGGTCAACAACAAACCCATATTCCTACGTGTTGTAAAGTATAAATCAGGATTCTGTGGAAACTTTATTGTGTTGTTATTCCTTTGCTCTCTTGTTTATTTTATACCCAGGTTCAGAAATATATTGACCCTCTAAACTTCAGGGCTTTCTTTTAGAAAAGAAGTATTAAGGTTGTTAGAAAACAAATCTTGTGCTGACTCACTAGCACTGGTACAAAGCTTGCTGCAGCCAAAGAAAAATCTGTCCAAATTTATAGCCATTGGTTAACTCCTCAGACAGCTTTGTGGTAGATGCCTCCCTGGACTTTCTCCTGGGTCATTTTTTTTTTTTTTAGTTTATGTTTGTATATTTTAAGCAAATGAAACAACCAGTGGATTGGAACAAATGCTTTTCTTTTTTTTAGGAAAAAATAGGTAAGATAAATCGCTCATGGGGAAAATGGTAGAAAGTAAAAATCTTCAATCGGCTACAGTGACATCTCTCAAACACAGTAAGTCAGAGTCTTCAATAGCTCCAGGGACTTTTAGTCAATAAATTTAACAAGCTGCAACCAGAGCTCTGGCTTCAGCACAGTATGTAAATGAAAGTTCAGAGATCCTACTTCTTCTCAATCCTGGGACAGAGTTAATAGAGGGGAAATGACAAACTGCATAAGGAGGATTTGACAGAGTCAGACTTTTTTTCTGTTTTTTGTTTCTTTCCTATTTAATTTAAGGGTAAATAACTAAAGAATCTTCGTTTTAAGAGATTATCAAGGTGGAATCATTATGTGAAAAAGAAGAAGCTTCATATATATATAACTGATATTTCCATGGCTAAGAGTTAAAACACTTCATATTACAGATAGAGTATTTTTAAGTGTGATTCTAAATATAGAAAGGCCAGTTATAATGATGTTTATAATGCAAGCTAACCATTTACCTATAAATTAATAAACTTATGGTGTGAACTCCGTTTCAAAATAGTGTCAAAAAAAAAGTCTATTAATCACATGATAAGTGTGTTCGACTTACTACAGAAAGGGAAACCATCACCTTGATAGTTCTAGTAGTATCTCAAAAAGTGGAAATTAGAGGAGATATCTCTTGAGCTTAGATGAGACAATTTTAAGGCAATCTTGCAAGGAAGGAAATGGTTGGAATTGGGCAAAGATTACACTAAAGAGCTTTGGATTGGGAGATACATCAAAGGTAGGGTCATGAAACAAGACTTGATGATCAAACTGTATGCTTTTTTGTTGTTTCACTGTCTTATCTTCCAGAAGAAAGTGTTCCTGCAGCAAGTAGCTAAGTAATTGTTTCTTAGCCCAAGTATTATTTTGAATGCAGTAGAAAGTGTATTTTTTTTCAGAGTTCTCACATCCCCCCCTTATTTTATTTTATTTTTAATTTAAATTCCTCAGAAAACTAGAAAGTGTATTTGATTCCAGAAATGTTTAGCACTTGGACACGAAGTTATGTTGGCTGTTGGCTGCAATTTTTACTCCCCAAAATGTATGTGCTTCATTTCTAAAAATCTCTCTAATAAAAGTAAAAATTACTTTGACCTTAGATGTCCCTGATTTTTCTAACTGGATGAAATGCTTCAGGTATCCCTAAAATTGGCCTACTTCCTAGTCAATGTTCTTCTTGCTATACCACATAAGATATTAAATAGGGATTTTAGTCTTTAAGAGTGAACTTATTGAAAATAAAACAGAGTCCTTAATTATTAGCATACTGCTTCTTTATGAATCATCCAAACAATTATATACATAGTCTACCAAACACAGTATTGAGAAAGAAAACTAGTTTATCAAAGTAGGGAATTTTAATAAGTCTAACTTGACCAAGGTTAGCAGATTAATTTGGTTTCTCTCCTAGGAAACAAAATTTGTAACTAAAAAAAGGTTGGAGAATACCTAACTCAAACTTCTTCATTTTAAATACGAGAAAACATTGCCATCTGCCTAAAATCGTACAGCTACCTAGCTTCCTTTAGGTGCTATATTTAAAAAGCTTTAATACCTGAGAGTTTATTTTTCCCTTGCACATGCTCTCATTCTGCCTCAGGTTTTTTTTTTCCTCTCTCTGACACATACCCTGGTCTTCAGAAAGAAAAAAAAAATGTCTCTACTCGTTGGCATTACACTGCATTAGAGATGTTTCTTTTCCATTAACCCCTGATGATATATTTATATTTTCCACTGGGGTTCTATCCCCTGAAATCTCATGAATGAGCCCCTCCCCAGGCATTCCTCCCAGGGGAGTATCTTCCACTCTTAATAGAACACTGTCTTAAGTTCTTATTTAAGCAATTAGTGTATCCTTGACATTCAGATATAGTTGTCCCTCAGTATCCATAAGGGATTGGTTTTAAGGCCCCCAGGATACCCAAATCCATAGATGCTCAGGTCCCTTATTAAAAAATGACATAATATGTGCATATAACTCATATTTGCATGCAGGTTGCAGCAGGGTATGCCTACACATCACTTCCCTGAAGTGGATTCAGCATAGTGTTCAGCATATTGCAAATTCAAGTTTGTTTTTAGGATTGACTGTATATCATAGCACAGTTAAGCACAGGTGGGGCACCCTGCCAGGGGCCAATCTTTTTGAAGAGATAAATAAAATTATGGAAAATGCCACATCTTAAAGAGGAAAGCGAAGCAACATGTATGGCCAAACAACAAACCAGCAGTTGTCAAAGAGAAAATTATTATCACACTTGATTATGCCACAACCATAGGTACATTAGAAACCTAGGAAGAACAAAAGCTAAAATAACTCTTTTTAACTAAAAAATGCAATAGTAAGTCACCATGAGGCTAAGAAAAATACGAAAGCAGAGTTATAAAAGACCTTTGCACAGCAAACACTGCAACCTGCAAGTAACACTGACAACAAGAAGATACAGTGCTGATGACTTTGGGAGAGGACACGTCACACACAACCGGCCCTGGCACACACATTGGGCATCGATGATAAAGGCCATGAAAGCCTCATTTGCAGGCACCACCAGCTGGACCTGCAAGAACAGAGGATTACACTGCATAATAACCAAAAGAGCTTTACTTACAGCTGCGCACAAAAAGCTCATTGGGTTAGATGTTAGGAGCCCTGGAGATTCCACAAGACCAAGCCAGGCTGACACCCAGGACACTGCTATCGATTGATTTCCCCTGGGCACTGGGGCTGAGGAAATGGAAGTCATAGTCTGATTTCTTTCTAATTTTCTAGCTGGAATCCAAATCAATGTTTTCAAATGTTACAACTCATCTATTCAGCAATGTTTTGCCCTGTTTGCTCTTTTTATTTCATTTATTTGTGATAATCATAAACTTAACATTTATAGAATTAATAATTTTTAAAATATGTTTAAGATACCTCTTGACTGATGCAAAGGAAGTAAAGAGGACATGCAATTATGGTACATGTTTATTATGGGGGGTAATCATTCATTAAACAATCTATTACTTAGTACTCTTCCTGAAATGCCTGCACAATTTCACAGATTTTAGGTGTGTGACTCGGTTCTATACCAAATGCTTGTTTGAACAGATAAGTGAGGAAAATGATATTACACAAGAAATAAATACCTCGCTTTATTGTTGCAGGAGATTCTCAAACACCAATTTCTCTGCTGTCCCCTGCCCCCCACCAAAAAAAAAGAAAATCCTCATCTGGGCAAAATCTCTTCAATCAGGACAATAGATTATTTGCCCAGGCAAATAGCCTGCACAAAGTATACTTAACAAGACTTGATTCATGCCCCTCATCTCGCTCTGTCTACCAATCCTAAAGTATTATGTCACAAATTTTATTCAATTCAATTAGTTCTCACCCTTGAAATCCCATCACAAACTCCTGAGCATATACCCTAAAGCTTCGTACACATTATTCTTTGATGTCTCCCTTCTGAGAAACTACTAAAACCGTCAATATAGTGCTCATCCTCACTGCAGTAAATCTAATAAAATGAGCTCTGTTTGACTGACATGTTTTACCAGTCAGCTGGGGAGTCATCAGCGACAACCTCAGTAGTGCTCCTAAGATCAAGTCCAGACTCCACTGCCACCACTGCAGCGGCACCTGAGTCTCAAGCCCCTTGAGCTTCCTGCTGTGAAGGCAAGGAAAGCCTCAGGTTGAATCTGAGCTCTTATTTTTGTTTGAGCCCTCAAAGTCTGATTTATTTTATGTCTTGGAGATGAGGAACTCTATACAGGAAATTGTTGTATTATCTTCACAAATTCTAACATATTTTCCCTTTGTAGAAATCTGCTTAGTTATTGATTATATACTGATTGACTTTATCTGTCCTCATTATCATTTGTGGTAAATCTACAAGAGGAAGTTCCCAGGGAAGAGAACAGTTAAACCCATCTCTCAAGCAGACTCCAAAGATTCACAAGGTCAGAAGGACTCATCACATTGATGTTCTTATAGGACAAAAATTGCCTTGAGTCACCAATACCTTATAAAAACGTCTCCTCCATCTTGTCCCGTTTTGTTCATGAGTGTGGTTTTGAAAGCAATTTCTTCTCAAAACAGTCCAGCTACAAAAAGTGCCCATTCATCAATTTCTAATTGGAAAGAGCTGACTGTGAAATTTAAGGGGGTCCAAGACACAAAGTGCTTCAGCAGCTTATTCTAACCACCACTGATAGACAGGATTCATCTCTGTATCAGCCAATAGCCACAGTGGGCCAGATTCCTGTTTCTTAAGTGGTTTTGCTCTATAAATCTAATTCCACTGCTTACCTTTCTAAATTGCATAATTGTACAAAAGATAATTAAGAATAGTAGATATTTGGGAGAATTTTCAATACTAGCAAATTTGATCATACCACAGGGACCTTAGAACAACAACATAAAGGAGTAAAGTTCAAAACATCCATTGAATGAATGTTCCTTTGTATGAAGAAACTCTCCAGATGAAATCAGATTCCAAAACTATTTCCTAAAAGGAGTTCTTCGCCAAGACACATGGAAAATATAAAAATTCAAATTTATTGCAGATCTTCCAAATCACAGCATGAACCTAGCCCCCTTTACCTGACTCGTCCTCTCCCCACTCCTCTGCTTCTCCATACCCTCTTTACCATCCAGTTCCTTTCCACTGAGGGAAGCCCCAAATCTTCAAACTCCACTGCTTTTTCAAGTCAAATACACTTTAAAATAGCACAAGCATTAGCACTCATGTTGAGCATCATGTGAGTATACTCGGACCTATTATGATCACCCCTATTATGTTTCATAAGTAATGAGATATTATTAAAAAGGTCTTATTTTAATATGCTTAGTTGCACTTCTCCAGATTTTTTAACAAGGGGACTCACATTTTCATATTCTACTGCATCCTGCAAATTATGTAGCCAGCCCCAATGCTTATAGTTTAGTTTAAAGTATAGCCAGAGAAGGGGACAATGTGAGCAAATGCATTGAGTTCTTCCTTGCAATTTTAAAAAAAAATTGTACAAAAAGTGGATCAAAATCAGCCACTTTATATGAAATGCTCACTTTTTAAAAATTGAGAACATGTGCTATCTTAGGGGAAGAATGCTATAATTATATTGCTACAGATATATCTGGTGTTAAAAAAAAAAGAATTGAGAAATTAGGTCATTTAGTTTATACCCAGATAACTCTTCCTGTTAGTTCTTCAGATTAGGGATGAGTTTTGTTCTCTTGATTTAATTTGCACTATTGGCTTCTGGATTAGTGGTAGGCTACAAACTCTGATCATACATAACCAGTTAGTATTTGTCAGTATGTAGTTTCCAAAAGGGAGCTCTCCAGAGGTTTAAGTCCCATTGTTCCACTGCCATCCCATTAAATGATTATGAAAATAATCATTCAAGGAAAACTAGGTGCTCACAGAGGCTGAAATCACCACCATTGGAAATCGATACATGATCACCATACCTTAAACATGCTGCAGATCTGGCTTCAAGGCTTCCCCAACTCAGCCTCTGAAGAATGATCCTGGGGAGCAGGGAATGAGGGTTGAGAATTGAGACCACCTACATCCACTTAAATTAACTATTAGCACAGAGAATTGAGGCCACCTGTGTCAACATGACTTTACTATGTGCTCTAGGAAATTCTTGCCCTAGAATACAAGCCAGTAGACCAATAAATAATGTAACAATGTTTGCTTCAGAAAATTTCTGCAACCAATTTGTCTAAAAAAAAGGAGTTTGCTGATCTGGGAAAACAACTCTTCTTTCAAGACAGTTATCTTGCTCACTTGGTAGACAGCTTGCATAGCAAACAGTGTTTACTTACCCAGACATCCTGGCACTCTCACCTTACTGTCTCCACCAACTTCAAGTTATTATGCCACAAAATTTACTCAGTCCTAATCAGGTTTCTGCCTATAAAGTCTCTAAACTCGAATCAGACTCCATAACTCTATAAATATCTTTTCCTTATATTACTCTTTGATACACCATTAAGACGCCATTACGGAGGCATTTCTTCTTACTTCAATAGAACTAATAAACTTAGCTTTGTTTAACCAGAAGATTTTAGGGTGATCTTTTGAGGAGGTGGCAACACAGCACATCCCTGTCAAACTGGTTAAAGTTGTCAACATAGTGATATTAGTAAAGACAGAGAGAAAAGAGTAGTGATCAACCAATGTAGTTAAAAAATGATAAAAGAACTTCTCACTTACATTTACTGTTGAACAAAGATAAATACCATTTGATCACGCTACCTCAAAGTTGTATTTCTTCTAAAATATTTTAATATTCAATATATTAATTAAGTTTGGGTGGTAGAATAATAAACAGATAGAACATGTTTAAACATTTTGTTTTGTTTCACTGTTTTTTTAAATTCCTAGCCGACAACATGTCAAGGGTATGGGTGAGTCGATGGTTTTCAGATTTGAGCATACACGATTAACCACCTGTGCTTGTTAAAGCACAGGCTGCTGGGACCCATTACCAGAGTTTATGAATCAGTAATTCTGGTCTGTGCTCTGAGAACCTGTTTTTTTCACAAGTTCCCAGAGATTGATGATGCATATGTTGCTGGTCCAGAGAGCACTGTTTGAGAACTACTGGTCTCAAAGATGTGAAGAACAACTAGTCTAAGTAGGTATTTGTAAAATATCTAATTCATTGCACTGTGTTTTCAGTGGGAAAGCTTTTCTAAAGACAAGCCTTTGCTTGTCAAATACCCAGAAGCTCAAGTTCTTAAAGGTGGGGAATTTTCATTGCCAACTTATTTATAAGAAACAGGACAGGCCACAATTTTTATTTTTTTAAAAAAAGGAGAAGAAGAAGAAGCAAGGATAGGATTCAAGGAAGCCTTAGGTTCCAGGCTAAATTTGAAAAGGGATTGAGACACAGTTTAAAGAGTAAGTAATAGGCTGTTGGAGTATAGCTCACAGGTAATCTATGCAAAAAAGTGTTAGTACCAGGGGATGTTTCTGTTTAGTATGGTAGTTGGGAGCATATTTCTAAGGATGAATGGGCCAAAGTTCACGTCCTGGCTCTGTTATTTTCTAATTGTTATTCTGTGAGTAAGTATCCAACATATCCCATCTTGGTTTTCTTATCTAAAAATGGGGATGATAGTACATTACTATATTAATTGGGATAGGTAATCTATTTCTTCACTTTCCATACAATTCTTTTTATTAGCATTTGGTATATTTTATATATTCTATTTATATATAAATATATATGATACAGATTTATATTATATAAATATTATATTTTTATATGTTGTATATATAAAAGTATAAACAAAGGTTTTATTTATTTATTTTTAGAGAGGGGAGAAGGAAGGGAGAAAGAGCAGGAGAAAAAAATTGGTCAGTTGCCTCTCATACACGCCCTGACTGGGACTGAACCTGCAAACTGGGCACATGCCCTGACCAGGAATGGAACCAGCAATCTTTTACTTTGCAGGACAATACCCAACCAACTGAGCCATACCAGCCAGGGCTAGAGTATATTTTGGATATTATAAACAAAGTTGATATTATAAACAAATGCCTTCTTATGCAACAAATCAGATCGATCCTAATCATCATGACCTTCAGTGATGGACTCACGATTTTTCTTATGTTGTCTTTCTCTTGAGAGGAGTAGCAGCCCTAATGAGGAGCATGCAGGGTAGTAGTAAACACCGTAAGTGAACTGTCCCCCGACACAGGTATAATTGAGGGCCACTGTCGGTATACATGCTCAGGGTTCAAAGGTGCCATGTAGTCTCACAATCTAATGTGCCACTGACCTTGCGTCACATGCCAGGAATTTATTCTCAGGATGTCTTATTAGAAAGCAGACCCACAAAGTTATAACTCAATTTTGAGAAATATATCTAATATTTTGGTTGATCATACTGGTAGCTTTCATATAACCAATCATAAAAAATAATTTCTTTCATTAATTTATTGTGAAAATGTAATAAAGAGAGAGAGATTGCTCTTTCGTGAAGCATTAGATAACGCTTAGAAAAGACACTGCTGAGTCCTAAATCATACAAAAATGATCCCAAATGGTATAAAGTATTAGAGGACCCTACTTTTAAATCTGACCTTAGCCCCATTTCTTAAGTGCTAGCACCTCAATGAATTTGTGAGAAATATAATCAATTGCATATGCATTGCCCATGTAACACAAGTATGACCAATTAGGTTTCAGAAATATGTACTGAACTTGTATTCTATACTATTTACTATACTAGGCACTGAGGACAAAAAGATGATTGATATCTGGCCCTTGTTCTTGTCCTTGGAAATGAAGATAGACATAAACAAATAAATTTAAAATAATGTGAAAATGTTACAATAAGAAAAATGACCCTGGTCTGTGTATGTGTTGGCAAAGAGGGTAGTGATAGTGGACCATGAGCAGTTCAGGTCGGAATTATGACTGTAGCAGAGGAGCCCAGAGTGTCAGGTAAGCCCAGGTAAAGGAAGACCCAGTGTCCATGACTTCTACTAACGTGGGTGGTCTACTGTTTCAAGAAATTGTTATAGTTACAGAAAATACTTACTACCTTCACTGAGCATACATTCTACTGGGGAACGCACATAAACATATTAAAAAAACATGATGTGATGTTAACAGAGACAGCTCTCTAAAGAAACATTAGTGTAAGGGGTAGGTCAGACTAGAAGCTCCTGTGAAAATAGGGGACACCTCAGGTCTGAGGGAACCCCCCCAAATCCTGAAAAGAGGCAGGGAGAGTGTGAAGCATGCTGAGTTGGCACATTAAAAATACCAAGACTTCTCCAAGACAGGGAGGAGCCAACAGAGCCGGAGGCACAGTGCTTAGGGCACCTTTGCATAACAAATGCAGATTTATGCCTTCTAGAATGGAGGAGCTGCAGCAGGAGGCTGCTGCCCAAGGCAAACTGCAAACAAAGACAAAGTGACTGTGAGGGACATAGTCCTGGGGTGAGGGAAGCTGGTACAGTGCCTTCCTGAGCTGTGGGGGCAGGATGCCACACCCTGGACAATGATATGCACGCACACCTGTGTGTGGCTAGGAAACTTTTGCTCTGGCTAAAGATGGCAGCCAAAGAGAGGCAAAGACACTGGGATTGACAAAAATAAAGGACACTAATGCACTGTAGAAAAATCTGGACACTCCCACTGGCTCCCTGCACTTGTGGTATTTGGGAGGGCCTTTTAAAGGAAAGGGTGAAAAGGTGCTCTCTCTATATATCTCTCTCTCATGCACACTCTGGGAATGGGGGCTCTCTTGGTTTCGTGCTTGGTACAAAGAAGTCACTCTCTTGGTAGAGGGGCCCACCAAGGACTTAGAATGGATGGGAACCCGCTCCTGGAGGCAGGGTCCCACACTGGGATGTATGTCTCCCTGGACTCCAGCCTCTAGGACACTATGATCAAGCACAGCATGGCACGCAGTTTCTGGAACGCTACATGGAGACTGGGAGCAGCGCAGCCCAGATCCTGAAAGAGAGAACTGTAGAGAAAAGATAGCAATTCTGAAACTCCAGAGAAGGTGGACATCTGTTTGCATGGTGGGCTTAAGGACAGATTAGGACATGGGGGACTTCTGGGCATGGCTTTGGCTTGTAGTCTTTTGGGGAGTAAGGGAGGCTCTGGGTCCTGTGGGAGAGAAGGGCTCAGGGTAGGAGTGCTCTCAGTGGCCCCAAGGTTGGGACCTTTTGAATAAAAACTTGTTTCCTTCAACACATATCATTGGGTCATATATAAGGGCACCAAGCAGCCAAAGCCCAGTTTGCACAGTTACAAAATGGAAAGTGGGTGTTATTTTTACACAGGGGGTCAGGAAATCCTCCCTGAGGAAGTAGCTTGTAAACAAGGAATTGAGTAAAGTGA
Source organism: Tonatia bakeri (assembly GCA_004024845.1). Classification (NCBI taxonomy): domain Eukaryota; kingdom Metazoa; phylum Chordata; class Mammalia; order Chiroptera; family Phyllostomidae; genus Tonatia; species Tonatia bakeri. The sequence continues at coordinate 29,032 of PVIA01007437.1, forward strand.
TGCAGAAGGTCATATGAGTATTTAAGGAGAAAGCATTACAAATCAAGGGGACAAAAGCCTAGATTATTCAAGGAATCACAAGAAAGTCAGTAAGTATGTTACTATGACAGCGAAGCATTACATTTAAGCTGCACCCCAGAGCAGGAATGGGCCAATTATGGCATGCCTACCACTGTTCACATAACTTAAGTTTGTTTGGAACACATCTGAACTCAGTGGTTTATGTATTGTCTATTGTTGTGTTCTTGCCACCGATACAGAGTTCAGTCTGGTTTGCAAAGCCTGAATATTTGCTGTGTTACCCTTTACAGATGCCACTGGTTGCCCTAATGAGGAATGCAGGGGACGTGAGCAATCAGAGAGCATTCAATTACAAAGGACACACTCCAGAGCTGCTACAAGTGCCTCAGGCAACAGCAAAGCAGAGGCTCTGCTTATTACCAAAATGCATGTACAAAATAGGTTTTCATTTATGACCTTGGAGTCACTTTTAACTTTTCTCATCTTCTCATTCCACATCTCTGATGTGTTAGAAAACTTTCTGGCTTTCTTTCACAACACGAATTCACCCACGTCTCCCTACTTCCAGCATTCTCTCACCCAATCCAAGCCTCTATCATCTCTTGCATGAAGAATCACAGCAGTCTTCTGCAGCAGTCTTCTAATCTCCCCTTCTGTTCCCATCTTTGTTCTCCTACACTCTCCTTGGTTGGAATATTGTTTTAGTCATCGAAATCTAGGAGATGTTTTTCCTCTCCTTATCATCCAGCCTCCAAAGGTTCACTCAGTAAAACAAAGTCCTTGCCACACACACCCCGCCTTACCTCTCTGACCTTATCTCTTGCCAACCTCTCCCCAGTTCACTCTCACTAGACACAATAGCCTTCCTGTGTTCTGCCAATATCAGAACCTTGCCTGCATCCCAGAGCCTTTGTACTTACTATTTCTTCTACCTGGAGTTCCCTCCCTTCTGACATTTACATGGCTCCTTCCTCTGAGCTTTTGCTCAAATATCACCTTATCAAGCTAACATACCATGTGACTCAAACATCCAAATGACCATCCCAGGGCCCTTTCCTTAGGACCAGTCCTCCATGTTTAATAGATGTCTAAAATGTATTAGGTTTCTATCAAAACTTATTTTCCTTTTTTATTCTCTATCTTGAAAATTCACATAATTATCCAAAGCAAACTGATCAGTTCCTTCTGAATTCTATCTCCTTACTAGTTCCCACATCTATCTTATCTTACATCACCTTATTTTATATCACCTTATATCACCTTTCCTGACTTTAATTTTTCAGCTCCACCCTACCATCCCAGCATTCCTCATGCCGTGTTTAATATTCCCCCATAACATTTATTGCCCTCTAATATACATTAAATTTACTTATTAATATTACTTCCTTTCATCATATCCTCTAAAATGTAAGTTAAGAAGACGGTTTTTTTTGGAGGTTTGCTCTTGCTCATTACTGTGTCCTCCACAACAAAAACTGTACTTGTACTTGGTACATAGTGGGGACTCAAGAACTATTTTATGACTGAATTAATTAGATTAATTCCTTATTAATTTGCATGCTGAATATTCATAGTAGAATTAACAGTAGTCTACATAATTAGTAGTCTACATATTTTAGAGAAACTTATCAGGCATAAATAAGGTATAGATGAATAAGGTATAAGACTTAGTGAGCTCCCCTTTTCATACTCTTTATCTACATAACTGCACCCACTTAATAAAAAGGGATGGTGCCTGGGGATTCATTCTTTTCTAATTTAACTCCACTGTGTTTAGAGAACACAGTTTGTATAATTTTCCTCCTTTTAAATTAATCAAAACTTGTTTTAAAGTCTAATCTGGGGAATTCACCAGATTAGGAAAAAAAAAAAGTATTCTACTGTTTATTGGTTGGACTATTTTATAAATGTCAAGTAGTTCAAGGTGGTGGATAGTCTTGATCAAGTCATCTATAACCTTCCTGACATCCTGTCTAGTTTGTGTATCAATTTTGAGTAAGGTTTAGAAGTCTGTGATTGTTATTTTTAAAAGTATATTTCTCCTTTCACTCTTATGTATTTGTGAGTATTGTCACTAGGTATGTATACATATATATTATTTGACTAGAAAGTTTGACTTTTTTATCCTTATGAAATGTTCCTCTTTGTCTCTGGTAATCTATCTTAAAACAAATTTTGTCTGATATTAATGTAGTCATTCCAGATCCTTGATGGTTACTATTTGTATGGTATGTTTTTTCCATCTTTTAACTTTCAATCTGTTGAACCATAATCTACAGTGTGTCTTTTATAGAGAGAATACAATGTGATCCTACTTTCTTTGTTTTCAGTCTGACAATGTTTGCATTTGATTTGGGTGCTTAGTCCATTCATATTTTATATAACTATTAGTATGATTAGATTCATGTCTGTTATTTTGCTATTTATGATCTAAATAGGTACAGCCACAAGTAATAATGCCTTGAATTCCTACTTTCCTTAACTGAAGGTTAGTAGTTCTTCACTAATCAGTGATCCTCAGTTTATTTTAAATCATTGCCAATTTTAAGGGCTCTAACTGGTTGTTGTTGATAATTTTCTATCATTTTACAGTTGCCTTTTGAGGATAGAATACGGTAGTGACCTCTTTGCTCTACTATGCTTGAATCCCCAATTATAAGACTTTTGCAATAGTTCAGCAAGAAAACACGAAGACTATCTGAACTAAGAATGAATACTGATGAAGATCCTAGAATAGATGCAATAAATATTTAAAAGGTAAAAAAAAAAAAAACTTGGAGAATAATTGCATTTGAGAAGAATGAATTCCAGGTCAATAGAACATAAAAGTTAAAATTGGAGGTTTTAATCCTTCCTTTGGCACTTTGGGCTGGGTGACCTTTCCAGGTCCCCGTTTACTCTTCTAAAAATGGTGATAATAAACTCTTTTGTATGAAGGCTTAATACAACATGCATTAGAAATTGTTTGCCCAGTGCCTGACATCTTGCAATTTCTTAAACATCATAGCTATGATTGTTACTATACTCTGCTTCTATCAGCTTTTCGGTAAAGGTACTAATAGTACCACTGGAAACTGATCACACTTAAGGAAAACTCTGTAAGAGCTCTGCAAGAAATTGAGGTACTTCTAATTCTCGCTCATGACCAACAACATAAATTTAAGCAATATTCTTAAAACAATCAAGAAACACTATATTCTGCACTAAAAGCTCTGAAACTGTTATGGCACAATTGTCACATTAGTAAAGAATATGATTTGTTTTAAAGAGACTCAATCAATTATCTTTAAAACAGCTGTTAAAGTTTCTTCCCTATTTAATATATTCCAAAGAGGTTTTAAAAGTAAGTTGAATTTTGCTTCCATTTTCCTCATTCCTTCAGCAAACACTGATTATTTTCCCTAGCGTCCTGAATAGAGACCGAAATCAATGTGGATTTGCAGTTTATTATTTGATTAGTGCACCTGAATCATTAATAATATGAGCTCACCTCCTAAAATAGTTTGAATAAAGAGCTGCTGTCACAGATCACACAACGGGAGACCAGCAATGCAAGCCTTCATTTCTACACATTAATATTAATTACTAACTCATGCCCTAGACCTTATTTCAGCAGAAAGATCAAATTAATTCTAAAAGATGCCACAATAGTTCTGTTTTTACTTATATTTAGGTATTTATAATTTATACTTCCTATTCCTCCAAAATATATTTGAAATTTTTTTTAAGAAATACACACAACCATAAAAGTAAAGACAAAAAGAAATAATGAAGAGATAATGGTTGGGGATAGAGATTATTCTACCCAGAATTTGGGGTCAGGAGGTCAGTATGGTTGGGCCTTCCTGGCAGCGAAGAGAAAAATTGAAATAAAGGATCACATATTCTCACCATCTGATTAAAGGAAATATAATAGTTGTACAGATAACAGACACTTTTCTTGCACTGAATTCTTGAAGGAATTCAATTTGACAGAACCTATATGAATCACGTATATAACAAAGTTTTTTTCAGCAGTTTGCAACAGATGAAAATATATTCTTCATGTATTCATTGTAAACCCCATGGCCACTTAATAAGAACCAAAAAAACAATACTGAATATTGGCCCAAAGAATGCTTTTAATGATGATGTCTGCTGTCATTGAAACTTCACATCTAATAGACTCTGCATACTCAACTCACTTGATTCTCTCTATAGCTATGTTTGCTCTTATAACTCTCCTCTGTGACTTTCTAGAGACCACTCTGTCCAGGTTACCTCTGTCTCCCATCACTCCTGTCCTGGAGTACCCCCAAAGCTTTATCCTTGGCTTTTTCTTACTTTCCATGTTTATCCTGAGCAATTTTACTGATAATCCATGCCAGCTAACATACCATATGACTTAAACATCCAAATGACCGTCCCAGGGCCCTTTCCCTAGGACCAGTCCTCCATGTTTGATAGATGTCTAAAATGCATTAGGTTTCTCTCAAAACTTATTTTCCTTTTGTATTCTCTATCTTGAAAATTTGCATAATTATCCAAACTTGACTAAAGCAAACTGATCAGTTCCTTCTGAATTCTATCTCCTTACTAGTTCCCACATCTATCTAAATGCTCTCATTCTCATGGAGTCTGCCTTATTTCAAGACTTTTTATTTTTCACCTTTTTTATTTGTGTACAAATCTGTCTCTCTCAGCAGTGAGTTCTTCGGAGACAGAAGACTGATTCACCTTTAACCCTAGCATCAAGTGCAGAGAGAGCCTAGAATGCTGTTGGTTAAGTAAATACGTATTAAATGAAGAAATGAAGAAATGATCACATGAGAAGGTAAAGTACTGAGTGATAATCTTTACATCATATTTTACTAAATATGAAGTTCAACTGTAAGATACATTATTATTTTATGAGCTGTTAAAAAGGGGAAAATTGTATTGAATGTTGTAAATGCCATTGATTATGAAACACATTCTATTTTCAGATATGGAAAAAATATGAACAAAGACAAATGTGGTTTACAATTGATAAGCTATGATATATGTTATCTGAATTATATCACTTTACAGTGATCTTGAAATAAACTAATAAACTTTAAAGCCTAAAACTAACTGGCTGATAGCACAAACCCCTGAGAATCTTTTTGTCTGGTTACTTTGTACAGTCCTGTTCAGCTCAATTTGGATCATATACTTTGTGTTGTTAATTAAAGCAAGATAGTCCGGGTGCTGTTTATTTTTACACTTTCTCCTGGCTCTATTGCGACTATTACTGTGCCCAAAAAAAGTCTGTCTTAATCTGCCCAAGGTTCCATAACAAAATACCATTGGCTCAGTGGGTGGCTTAAATGACATAAATCTAATTTCTGACAGGTCTTGAGGCTCGAAGTCTGAGATTTGGGTCAGGTTCTAGTGAAAGCCCTCTTCTGGCTTGCAGATTGCTGCCTTCCCACTGTGTCCTCACATTCAAGGGTGGGAGAGAGAGAGAGAGAGAGAGAGAGAGAGAGAGCGCGCACAGGTGCTCTGGTTGCCCTTCCTCTTCTTACAAGGCCACTAATCCTTTTGTGGGGCCCCATGTAAATCTACTTATTGCCCCAAGACGCCACCCCCAAAGATTACTTCCCTAGAAGGTTAGGGCTTCAACACATAAATTGTGGGGGTACACAAACATTCAGTCTTTGTTAACAGAGTCCAAGTCATATGAATAACCTGGCCCAATTTCTGTACTTTCCTGGACTCCACACTTATTCTAAAATTTTCATCTATAGAGTTAGAGAAAATAATCTTCCTTCTTTGGTCTGGAAAAGATAGCCATCCACCTTTTGCCTCCCTCCTTTTAGGGATTGTGTTTGGAGGCCAGTATACAGGGAGCAGTTCAGTGGCAGTTCGCTAATGTTTCCAACACTTGGCCCAGTCATCCTCGGATTCCAGAGAGGTGTTTAAACGATGGTGGTTTCTCAAGGTGTACCAGGAAACTCAATGCTGCCAGAGCGGTAGTGGAACAGTCATTCATCAATACGGAGAGCACACCCCAATTTGCCAGGCATTCATTGTGTTACAGCTTTCATCTGTGAACCAGAAGAGGTTTAAGTAGCATTCTACTCTAGAAGCTTCATTTCTGATATCAAGCATTTCTTCCTGAGCATTTGAAACATCTTTGAAATTTAACTCTTTTTTAATTATTCTGAGAACTCCAAATGGCCTGTCATAATTGCAGTTTCAGGAAGCAGCAAGGTAGGAAGGCATTTCTGGTAGTTTCTGCTTTAGAATCCCAGAAGATTCTCACATGACTATAATTATTCCTCCCCTCCAAACCCACTAACACCAAAGCAAAGAAAAGAAAAAACCTTTACTTTTTCTAGCTACACCTTATAGCTGTTTATTTCTCATTTGCCTTTTATAGCTATTATACATACATACATTTATATGTATATGTGCATATATTTATATATATATATACCTACATAAATATGTGAACATGTTTTCAAATGAAATGGGTATGTACCTAGGAGCATAATTGCTACATCATATGGAAAGTCTGTATTTAGCTTTTTAAGAAACTTCCAAACTGTCTTTCAATATAGCTATACCATTTTGCAGGATATATATATATATATATATATGTATATGTATGTATATATGTGTGATATATGTGTGATATATATGTGTGATATATACATATACGTATATGTATATATGTATATATGTGTGATATATATATAATACACACACACACACACACATATCCTGATTTTACGTACATAAAGATGCTGAAGGAAAGAATAAAGATGATAAATAGCATGATCCCAGATGTGTGCCAGCTATGGCTATATACCCTGTCCCTTTGTAAAAAATAATTCTCTGCTTTTGGTAACTGTAGACTCGTCTATGGAATTGCCCTTTTATGTATATACTTCCTCAGATCATTAACTCAATCATTGCTACCGGTGCAAAAGAAGACGATGATGATGGTGGCAGTGGTAGGAGAGAACTTTATATTGACTGATGTGTTACAGGCTTTAGGCAAAGAACTTTGTTTCCAATAATAATCCCATGAAGTAGAACTATTATTGAGTTATTTTGAGATTAAGAAGATTGAGGTTTATAGAACTAAGTTACCTAGGGCTACCTAGCTACAAAAGTGCAGAGCTGGGCTGTGCAGCAAGGGCTGCTCATTCCAGAACCGGAGTGAGTTTACACCACCTTGGAATTTACCATCAGCAGGAACTAGGACCCAGCTCCTACAGTTCCTAGATGTGTGATCTTACGCAATTTGTAGAACTCCAAAGGCTTAGTGCTTTTACCGGTAGAAATTCAGATGTCTTTCCTCTCAAGGTCTGTTGAGATTGTATGTAAGTATAATGGAGAACGCAGCCCTAAGGTGATCACTGTTAGTTCCTTCCCTTTTAGAAAGACTTGTTGATGATTTCTGGTGCTACAAAATTACTACTCTAACATTTAAAATGTAATATTTTTCCAATCTATCACAGACTGACTCTTTTTTATTTTTCAATTACAGTTGCTATTCAAATTATTTTATATTAGTTTCAGGTGTACAGCATAGCAGTTAGACATTTATGTAATCTATGATGTGATCCTCCCAATTGGTCTAGTACCCAGTCGGCAGCGTACATAGGTCTAGCATTTACAACTCTGTGACTATTTCCTGACTACCAGTTTGCAATTCTTAATCCCTCACTTTTTTCACCCAGTACCCTGGTGGACCCTCAGTTTGTTCTCTGTTTCTATAAGTCTGTTTCTGTTTTGTTTGTTTATTTTGTTCTTCAGGTCTCATGGATAAGTAAAATATAATGTTTATGTTTCTCTAATTTCATGAAAAAGTTTAGATTTGCAGAAAGGTGGAGTAGACAGTATGCAGAATGCCCATGCACCCTCCTCTCCCAGATCCAGTTTCCCCATATCCAGTTTTCAGATTAGTGTGGAGCATTTGCTACAATTAATGAACCAGTATTGATTGATACATTACTATCAACTGAAGTCCATAGTTCACATTAAGGCTCACTCTCTGTGTTGTACAGGTCTTTGGGTTTAATAAATGCATAATTTCGTGTATCCACCATTATAGCATAAAGAACAGCTTCACTGTACTAAACTCCCCTGGTGCTCTGCCTGTTCATTCTTCTCTCCCACTATGCTCTGAAGCCCTACTAACCAACCTGTCTTCACTGTCACTATAGTTTTACCTTTCACCATATAATTGGATTAATACTGTGTATACATTTTCAGATTAGCTTCTTTCACTTAGTAATATGCATTGAATTTTCTCTGGCCTTTTTATGGCTTAATAGTCATTTTTTTTTATTGCTGAATAATACTCTTTTATATGGGTGTGTTGCAGTTTTTCCATTCACCTATTAAAGGATATCATTGTTGATTCCAGTTTGAGTGATTATGAACAAAGGTGCTATAAACATTTGTGTGCAAGTTTTTGTGTGAACATGTTTTCAAATGAAATAGGTATGGACCTAGGAGCACAACTGCTACATCGTATGGAAAGATTGTGTTTAGCTTTATAAGAAATTTCCAAACTGTCTTTCAATATAGCTATTGAAATGCATTTTGCATCCCCAACACAATGATTAAGAGCTCCAAATGCTCCCCATTCTTGCCAGCATTTGCCATTGCAAATCATTTGGATTCTAGCCATGCTAATAGGTATGTATTGATACCTCATTGTTTTAATTCATAATTCTTTTATAGTATAAGATACTGAGAATGTTTTCATAGGCTTATTTGTCATTTGTGTAGTTCTTTGGTGAAGTGTCTGTTCTTTGTTTTTTTCCCACTTTTAATTAGGTTGTTCATTTTCTTAGTGTTCAGTTTTAAGAGTTCTTGATACATTTTGCATACAATTTCTTTACATGTGTTTCACAAATATGTTATTCTGGCCTGTGGCTTACAGTTTTGCTCTCTTCATGGTGTCTTTTGCAGAACACTTTTTATTTAAAATAAAGTTCAACTTCTTTGTGTGTGTGTTTCACAGATCATGTTTCTGGCATTGTGTCTAAAAATTCATCACCTAGATTTTAATGTCACCTAGATTTTTTTCCCTATAATACCTTCTAGAATTTTTATATTTTGCTTTTAATTCTATGATCTATTTTGAGTTGATTTTTCGGAAAGATAATAAGGTGTATGTCTAGAATCATTTTTTTATGTGTAACGCCCATTTCCACATCATTTGTTGAAAATTCCATTTACTTGTATCTTTTAAACAACCTTTTTTCCATTCAAATTGGTTAAGTTTGTCCTGATTGAGTTTCTTTTCTCAGTTTTGCATATAGTTTTACTACTGAAGGAAAACACATTCTAATTTACAACAAAGAACGGGTTCCACTTTGGACCTAAGCCTTTCATGATGTTTTCTTGTTTGTGACTTTTAGGATATGCTTAAAAATACTGCAAAAATAAAACTGAATAACAAAAAAGAAAATGGTCTCTAAGGAAGGTCCATGCCTCAAGGTCTTTTAAGAGAATTGTGTGAGATAATTGCTTGTCAAGTACTTGCTTGGAGTATGTTCTTTCCATCTCAAGGAAAAAAAAAACAGGTCAGCTTTTTTATGTCATTCTCCACATTACCCATTGTCACAGCTCTTGACAACATTCCGATTAGGTAGTCGCCTTCAGTCGCACCCAGCAGATGTTTCAGCCATTACTAGACTTTCTCAGTGTTTTTTCTTCTTCCTGTTAAACATAAACTTACTAAGTTAGCCAAAAGCTTTTCATATCTTCTTTTTGTAATCTGCCAGTGAGAAAAGTTGCAGAAAGATTTTACCTACTCAAAAAAAACAAAAAACAAAAAACGAAGGTTTATATTTTTTTTACACAGTGCTACTCTTTCACCAAAAACTATTCAGTTGCTCATTCAGTTAACATCTTGAGAATGTGCAGATGAGTTAACTAGGTAAACTTAAGGCATAAGTTACATCATCATGTCCTCTTGAGTCTGATTCTTTTGAGATGACTTTTGGGGAAGGTGATGCAATTATGACAAGAAATCAGGATGAATTCAGCTATATACAGTAAAAACCATGAAACAGTATTCTAACCAGGAAAAGGATTTATTTTCTCAAATAACCAGAGGCCTGAGCTTGGCAATTCAATGCTGGTACCGATGTTCAAGCAATCAGTCTCTCTCAATCTTCCTGCTTTACCATTCTTGATGTGTGGTCACAAAACAGATACTACCTAGCTGGCCATTACAGCTGGGTTGTAGGCAGGAAAACAAATGTGGTGGATTTATCAAGGAAGATCTTCCCAGAAACCCTAGCAGGCTCCCACTTATATCTCATTAGACAGATCAAAATCACAAGGCCACATGTAACTATAAGAAATACTGGGGAAAGAAACATTGTGTTGTTGGCTGTCTGGATTGATGAACCATTATTGTCCTTTTGATACTGAAGGAGGGAACAGAGACGAGCAATCAGCTACTTACTCTGTCTGGGGTGTGAACTACTTCTGCTCCGCGACTCTGAAACTTGAGGGCACGTTGGTTGAGCAACCAAACTCTAAAAAACTGATTGAAACTACAATCATGTCTTAGTTATAATTTACATGTTATCCATTTAATGTAGATCCATAATTATTTTAGTTGTGAAAGGATGACTGAATTTGGTTGCCTCATAGCCCAATGTTTTTAATTAGACTTTGAAATGAAATGTTTTTTAAATATTTCTTAAATATATTCTTTTTAAAAAATTTTTCCATCACTGCCCTAGGGTAGGCCAAGATTATTAGTATTACATTTTAATTAGTTCCCACCCTTACAACCCCTACCCATTTCAAATTCAACCTTCAATATCTGTCAGAACATTCAAAAACCCAAATCTGCCTGTGCCACACTTGTGATAAATACTTTCTTATAATGTTTTCTTCGGAAAACAATCCCTAGCTTATTCACCAGATTAACCCAGGCTCTCCTTTCCACAGTAGCCAAGATTCTCGCCACCTCTTCCCTCATATCTGACATTCACAAGAAAATAGTAATTCTATTTCATAGGATTTTTACTGGGATTAACATAATGTGCACACTACCCAATACCTAGTAGCACGCATTGCCGAATAAGCCATTCCCTTCAGCTTCATGTCACTCAATGTTCCTGTGACTAAATTTCCCTTTTGTATCCTCTGCACTGCATCAGGCTAACTCCCTTTCATTCAACTGTAACAAACAAACAAAAGTAAGAAGAAAAAAAAATCACCTAAGTTCACATACAACCTGTTCAAAGTGATCTTTTTTCTTCTGTGCTCTCCGAAGATTGTGTGGCCAAAACGATCATTGAATTCAGTAAAATCTTTTATATGGATGTTTGTGCATCAAGCTAGCCTGGTTTCTTGTGTTTCTTTGAACAACTGTATTATCACCTTTAGCAAAGTGCCTTGTACATAGTAGGTCCTTCATAAATATTTGACAAAAGTAATATATATGCATGCTCTTTAATTATAGAAAAAGCAATCATGTTTCAGTATTGTCAAACTATTTCCTCTATTAATCATTTAAATTCACTTAGAAATTACTGTACCAGTGAAGCAAGTTTTATCTTTTATAACACACTGAAGAAATTACAGAGCAAGAAAAACCAATCATTTAGAACTTCTTAGAAAAGCTGCAACATTTAATAATTTTGGAGAAATGACATTGGGAAGTAAATATTAATCTTCCAGATTTGAAAGAAATTTTAAAAAACTTTTTTATTATTCTTTAAACTTGTCTCAATGTCTCCCGAATATAATCAATGTCAACTCAGACTGTTTTGTTTTGATCCTAGAAAGAGCTAATGAATTTTTAAAACTCAAATCCAGATTTATTTACACTTGTATAATATAATAGGAGTATATAATCTTTATTGTGATTCTACAAAATATATTTTCATATACTGTATGCAGGAGTGGGCTAAGAATATCCACAATTCTCTAAATCTTACAATCGAGAGAGACCCTCCAGACCCCTCATTTAGCAAATATGGAAACTGGAGCCAATAGTGTTAATTCACTTGCCCCCAGATCACAAAGTGGTAATGGCAGGGACAGGACTGGAACTACAGTGCAAGATGCAAAGTATTCTTTTCTAAACAGAGTTCAGGTATATCTTCCAAATTTCACTGTGATGATTTTATTCTGTGTCAGTTCACCTAAGCTGGAACTACATTTCCCACAATCCCTTTCCCTGATTATTATCTGGTTGAAATTGTCCAAAAAAGGAGTTTGTGAGAGATTTGGAGGGCAGAAGCAGAACTGTCACCATTGAACTTTGAAAGTCACAGTGATTGTATATGAAACACAGATGCAAAGGAGCCGGGAGACTCCAAAGTCTCCAAGTGCCCTCACTCATTCACAGCCATTTCCGGCTCTCCCTCCCTTCTGCTAATCCTGCGGACCAACAGTGACCCCAGATGCGGAAGAAGCAGCCTGCAAGAGACCTCTCTGCCAACTCTTACTTGTGGTCTCACTTTAGCAGCTGAATGTCCCCAGGTTTAGAGGCTCATTAGTGAATTTTCCTGACCCTCTAACTCCTCCTCCCAGACCCTCATTCCCCAGTGACTCCTGCAATGGGGGACCCAGTATTCTCCTTACTCTACTCTGACTGACATGCCTAATTAACACATTAATTGGCATATACTACGCATTTTTGAGAGAACAAAAGGGTTTGCTAAACTTACATTTAGAAGATATTAATTATAATGAGAGAAGCTGTGATGGCATAAATTATCATACAAATTTACTTACACAGATCAAGCTTTAGTCTTCAAAATATGTTTCTACAAGGAAAGCATAATGTAATATGATGTTGTTTCCCAAAAAGTATTTATAAATATAGCAAAGACTACACCTGTTGTTACATAAGCACATTGATATATTTAGATACCTAAGAAAGTTTTAAAAACAGTATTTTCCAAATTCACCTCTGGATACTCCTACTTTATTTGTTATAACTTAAATGTATCGGGGTCACATTGGTTAGTGAGATTATGTTGGTTTCACGTGTACTTCCTTTTTTTCAAGTGTGAGGGATGATATGTATGCCTTTTTGTATAGGACAAATCGGTGATCTACAGCTTATCCTACAACTTGAGGAAAGCATAATTTTTTTAAATATTAAGGTTTTAAATTGCATTTTAAGGAGAATGCTAATTTTATCCTTTGACATGAGTCATATTAAATAATTCCACTGGATTTTAATCGTAAAAATACCAACACTAAGAAAGGCCTCAACAGCACTTATGTCCTCATAGGTATATTTTTTAACTGACAACAAGCAATGATCTGTTGGTGGGCTGAATAAATGGAAAATGAATACACAGCATCTCTGTCCTGCAGTTAGTGCTGAGTGGGATCACTGCTATGGAGAACGAGTCTGTTTCTCCTTCTTTCTATGATGTGCTGGCCAATCCACGCTCAGCCGGGCTGCTTTTTAAAAAATGTGGGTATGAATATACCCTTCCATATTTCTTCCACACTGGCTGTAAATATAATCTAAACATAAATCATCAAAAGTGAATACCAGTGAGCACTTTAATCCTTTAACATAAATCAGGGAAATGTGGAGTCTGTACTTGATGATGAAGGTTTAGAGTAGGTCAAACCAGAGGTTTGCTGAGGAGACAGCATTTTGAAAATTAGGGGGCATTTTGTTAAAGGCTCAGAGTTCCACTACCAGGTAGGAATTGTTTGCACATATTTCTGTCTCGTCTGGTTGTTAAGTTGTTAAATGGTGCATTTTGCTTTTGTTTGTTTATGGACTTTTTTTTGGTTTGTGTTTTTAGTTGAGCAAGCCATATCAAATCATGACAAGATTTCTTTATGTCCTTCCTTCCTCCCTCCCTCCTATCCTTTTTTCTTTCTTCCTTTCTCCCATCCTTCCTTCCTTCCTTTCTTTTTCTTCCTTCCTTCCTTCCTTCCTCTTTCTTTCTTTCTTTCTTTCTTTTCTTTCTTTCTTTCTTTCTTTCTTTCTTTCTTTCTTTCTTTCTTTCTTTCTTTCTCTCTCTCTCTCTCTCTCTCTCTCTCTCTCTCTCTCTCTCTCTCTCTCTCTTTCTTTCTTTCTTTCTTTCTTTCTTTCTTTCCTTCTTCCTTCTGAATGTCTACTGTCCCAAAGAGCTGAACTGGAAGCTGTGCACAATAGCAAGCTGAACCATAAAACCTTTTGAAGAGGGTGTATAAGATAACACATATCAATAATTTTATACAAGGTTGAATCTGGTAACTATCACAGATGAATAGTAAATTAAGTTCTACCAAAGTGTGGAAGATGAAGAGATTACTTCCTGATGGAGAAAGCAAGAAAACCTCCTTGCAGTATCATGAGCCAAATCTTCATGGAAAGTCAGATTAGAAATTGGGAAAGATACTTTAACCAAACTAAAGAAGGCAAAGACCTAGAGTTAGACTTACCAAATAAAATCCAGGTTGCCTAGATTAATTTTGATTTCAAATAAATAACAAAAAAACTTAATATAAGAATAAGTAATGTACTGTTTAGGATACCTACACTAAAAATTATTTAGTTTTACCTGAAATTTAAATATAGCTGAGGTTTCTTTGTTTTTACTTGTTAAATTTGTCAATTCTACCTGGAGAAAAAAAACACAGGGTTATACTGGGAGAAGAGCATTTTGTTTGGTGTGGTGGGTTGAATGTTTCCCCAAAAAACACATGTTGAAGTCCTTGCCCCCAGTACTTTAGATCATTACCTAATTTGTAAATAAGGTCTTCATAGGGGTGATCAAGTTAAAATAAGGAAATTAGGATAGGTTTCTAATATAATATGTTCTATGAAAAAGGGAGATTTGGACATAAGACAGATATACATAGAGGTAAAATGACCTGAAGATGGAGGCAGAGATTGGAATTATGCTGCCACAAGTCAAGGAATCTGTGGAGCTACCAGAAGTTTAAAAAAAAAAAAAAAGCAAGTAAAGAGCCTTTTCCCACAGGCTTCAGAGAGAGCATGACCCTACCAACTTATTAATTTTGGACTTCCAGCCTCCAGAACTGTGAGACAATGTATTTTATTTGTTTTAAGCCACTTACTTGTGGCACTTTATTAGGAAAGCCCTACAAAACTAATACAGTTGGCAATTGTCAAAGGTAGTTTCTAAAGGGAAAAAATAGGAGTGTTGTGAGTTGAGTCAACACTATAAGAGGCCCAGAATTCTCAGGAAAAGATTCTAGGTTCAAATATATGTATTAAAATGTCAAAGGTGACCAAAGAAAGAATAGAATTAGGATGTATAACTCCAAATCCTCTAAAAGAAAAAAACTTATTTTTTTAAAGTTTAAAAAAGGACAAGAAAAGAATGAACACCACAAACATGAAAGCACAGAAAATAGAAATTGTAAGAGAGGGACAAAATAAGTCCAAGCACAATAACACTAAATAAAAATTAATTAAATTACTAGCCAAAAAATAAAAAATAAACAAACTAAACAAAGTGGAGACAAGCAATCTACCAGGTGTAGAGTTTAAAACATTAGTCATGGAGATGCTCAATGATCTTAGGAAATGAGTAGATGAAGTCAGTGAAAATATCAACAAAGGGATAGGAAACATAAAAACAAAACTAGAAAACAGCCCTGGCTGGTGTAGCTCAGTGGATTGAGCACGGGCTGCGAACCAGGCATCGCAGGTTCGATTCCCAGTCAGGGCACATGCCTAGGTTGCAGGCCATGTCCCCCAGCAACCGCACACTGATGCTTCTCTCTCTCTCTCTCTCTCTCTCCCTCCCTTCACTCTCTAAAAATAAATAAATAAAAATCTTAAAAAAAAAAGAGAGAGCGCTTACTATTTAAAAAAAAACTAGAAAACATAAAAAAGAACCAGTCAGAAATGAAGAATACATTAACTGAAATGAGGAATACATTACAGGGAATCAAAAGTACAGCAGATGAAACCAAGGATCAAATCAGCGATGGCAAGTAAAGAAGCAGAAAACACCCAGTCAGAACAGCAAAAAAAAAAAAAAAAAAGATGATAGTATAAGGAGCCTCTCCATACCAACAATTGTATCATGGGGGTGCCAGAAGGAGAAGAGGGAGAACAAGGAATTAAAACCGATGTGAAGAAATGACAGAAAACTTCCTTACCCTGATTAAGGAAATAGACATACAAGCACAGGAAGCCTGGAGAGTCCCGAACAAGGTGACCCAAAGAGTGCCAGACCAAACACATTCATCATAAGTAAAATGCACAAGGTTGAAGACAAAGAGAGAACCTTAAAAGCAGGAAGAGAAAAGCATTTAGGTGCCTACAAGAGAGCTCCCATAAGACTACCAGTTGATTTTCAACAGAAATTTTGTAGGCCAGAAGTGATTGGCAAGAAATATTTAAAGTGATGAAAAGCAAGAATGTATAATCAAGATTACTCTATCCAGCAGCTATCTTTTAGAATCAAAGGACAGATAAAGAGTTTCCCAAACTGGAAATCATTATACTAAGTGAAATAAGCCAGGTAGTGAAAGACAAACACAATATGATCTCACCTTTAACAGGAACCTAAACAACAAAACAAACAAACAAGCAAAATACAACCTAAGACACTGAAATAGAGAACAGGCTGAGAGTGACCAGAGGGGAAAGGGGAGGGAATTTCAGGGGGAAAGGGGAAGGGTTTACAGGAATAAATATGAAGGACACATGGACGAAAACTAGAGGGGGTGGGAATAGGAGGGAGGTGGAGAGGGATGGGTGGGCGGGCTGGGATGGGAGTAAAGGACAGTAAACTGTACTTGAACAACAATTAAAATAAAATTTTAAAAAAAGTATCCCAGACAAGAAAACCTGAAGGAGTTCAATTACACCAAACTAGTATTACAAGAAATGTGAAAGCATCTTTAATATGAGAGGAAGGTTGGGGGGAGAGTTAAAAAAGGTGAAGGGATTAAGAAGTACAAATTAGTAGTCACAGAATAGTCATGGGGTTATAAAGTATAGCATAGGGAATATAGGCAGTAATATTTCAATAACTACATGTGGCATCACATGGGTACTAGTTTTATTGGGGTGATAATTTAGTAAGTTATATAATATCTAATCACTGAGTTGTATACCTGAAACTAATATAATATTGAATATCAACTGTAATTGAAAAATAAAAATTTATTTAAAGTCAAAAAAAGAAAATCTCAGTAAATTTCCACAATGCAAATAATATTGACGATAAAATACAATAGGAAGAATATATAAGCTGATAAGAGTAAATCAAAATTAAAAAATAAAAATATGTATAAATGAATGACAATGTAAACAAATATAATAAAAATGTGTAACAATGAAATTAACTGCAGTATAATTGAGCAAGACATTTTGAAATATAACTCAATGATGGAATGCCTAAATGAACTCAAAATATTGCAAGAAAAATCTAATAAAAGTAGAAGAGAGAAATAAAGAAGATAAAAGCAAAATATATTAAATAAAATTAATAGGTTGATGAATAAAAGCAAATGTGGATTTTTTTAAAGATTTTATTTATTTATTTCTAGAGAGAGGGGAAGGGAGGGAGAAAGAAAGGGAGAGAAACATCAATGTGTGTTTCCTCTTGTGCACCCCCTACTGGGGACCTGGCCCTCAACCCAGGCATGTACGCAGACTGGGAATCAAACCAGTGACCCTTTGGTTCACAGGCTGGCATTCAGTCCACTAAGCTACACCAGCCAGGGGCTGATTCTTGAAAATACCAATAAAATTGAAAAACTTAAATATCGAATAATACACACATGTCCCTAGATACAAAGTTTCATTAATTTAAAATTATTTCCCCAAATTAAACTATAAATTTAAAACCAGATCAATAAAACAAGATTTTTAATAAAATATAACAATTCAAAAAATTGTCTAGAAAAGATAATGCGTGTAAATAGTCAAACACATATAGAAAAGGAACGATAAGATAAAAAACTGTTATAAAGCACCTGAAATAAAACCCCAGGGTGTTCATGTTGGAATATACAAACTGACAGGAGCCTCCCTAATAGGGCACGCACATATGCCAGTGCAATGGGCGACAGAGGTGGTGTTTCACATTGAACGCCAGCCTATTCAGTAAATGATCATTTCACAGAAACAAAATAAATCCAATTCTGTGACTGAGGATGCCAGTTGTTTATTAAGCCAATTTATTTTTGTGAGGAATGCAGTTTGAACCTGGGCTTGGTTCTAGAGAATGGCACGTGAGGAGTAACACATACCACTTTCAGACACAGCTCAGAAAAATTCTCACGGAGTCCTCTTTCATCGTGTCTCTCACAGTGACAGTGTTGGGAGAAACTCTCAGGCAAGCCTTGCCAACCACATCTGGAAAATAGCAGAGCCAGAGCTTTCCTGAATTGCCCAATCGCTCTGTAAATTAATCTATTACCTTAGTCTGCTCTAACTGCAATAACAAAATACCACAGGCTGATTGGTTTCAGTAACAGAAATTTATTTCTCACAGTTCTGGAGGCTGCAAAGATCAAGATCAAGGTGCCAGCAGATTGGGTTCTGGATGGGATCCCTCTCTTCCTGGATTCCAGATGGCTGCCTTCTTGTTGTGTGCTTGCACGTCTTTCTTCGGTATGTGCATGAGGACGGAGGAAAGTATCTTCCTCTTCTTATAAAATCAGTAATTCTATAATAATGATTCCACTGTCATTACCTAATCCAGGCCTAACTATCTCCCAAAGGCCCTACCTCCAAATATCTTCATGTTAGGGGTTGAGGCTTCAACAAATGAATCTGGGGAAACACAGTAATAGCTACCCACCTTCCAAATCCAGCCATCATTAGCCCAAGTTACCTTGTGATGCAGACCCCGGCTCGGGAGTTCTGCCACATTGTGGATGAGATGGGACAAATTCACACGGACTACCGAGTCCTATGGAGGAAAAGGGATGGCTCAGCCACTCTCTCAAGAGGAGAGCGTCCAACCCCTGCCTTGACAAGCTTTTATTGCTTTTTCTGGGCACATTACATGAAGGTCCTCATTTACTATGCAGAGGTTCACTTTAGGTGGTTACCTTTGACAGAAAACAAAGGAGAGGATGCCACTAATCATACCACAGAAGAAGGATATTTGCAAATGCAAACGGAAAAGTGGTCAAATTGGTTACACTCATCCTTAGAAGGTTTAGCATAGATTTTAGGAAGTTACTTTAAGGATATGCAATAAACATTTGCTGCCTCAATTCAGGGTGAGGGAGTTTTAGCGAAAGCAAGTCTCATAGCAGTCTAGGTACAGTGCAGGCCTGTCTCCCCACGGGAGAGCTATCCATGGGCATGGGTCCTGTGCATCTCCAAGTGGGAGCTGGGCCCACGCCACACAAAATGGCTTTCTATAACCTGGAGCTGAAATTACCCTTGACTGAAAAACTTCTATTCTGTTTGAACTCATACATATTTTTAAAATCTAATTGCCTTAGCAGTAATATTCCCTAATACAGTTCATTTCACATAATAAATAAAAAACTAATTTCTAGGTGGATTAAAGAGAGAAGTCACACAACCCAGAAAATAGGAGAGGTAAATGGTAATGATTACACTATATAGAATTCAAATCTTTCTGGAGAAATAAATAAGAAAGTGAAAAAACAAATGATGGCTTAGGTGAAAATATTTGTAATCTATTGAAAAGATTAATTTCTGTGAAAAAGAACTCCAAGAAACCAACTTTAAAAAGAGGAAAATTACCCAATGAAAAAGCGAAAAAAATATAAACAGGACATTCACAGAAAAAGAAATGAAAGGTACTCAATTCACAAATAAATTTGAGAAATGCAAATAAAAAATCATATTTATCCCTATAAGATTAGCAAAAACAAAATAAAAGTATTTAAACACTGAAGAAGAAACATGGGGAAGATCCAGAGACACTGGACTTTTCATGCATTGTTAGTGTGAGTGCAGCCAGGGGGATCTGCCTGGAGACAGTGCACCGACTTTTTATTAGATCTGAAATGTGCATGTGTATTTTAAATAACACTTCTGCTTCCAGATAGCTATCATTTTTAAAAAGCACCTACTTCTACATTTATGAAAAGACATAATTACTCTCTGAAACATTGCTGTAATAGCCCTTCCAAATGTAAATGAACTAAGTATTGTTTAATGGAGGAAAGATTAACTAATTTCTAATATAATAGCATACTAAAGTCAGATACACCAATATGCAATGACATGGAATGATTTCTGAAAGATATATAAACAAAACTAATCAGAAGCAATGTGACTACTTAATTTTTAATTTATATTATATAAAAACTATATTTAGATTTTTATTTTTATATTATAAACACATATCTGCTTATATATGTGCATGTGTGTATACATAACATATAGAGAATATAAAAACATATATATGTATGTGAGTGTATCTACAAGCAGATCCTTGAATAACATTATTTTGTTCAATATTTTTGTTATAACACTGATGAGATGCGGTAGGAACTTAACTCCTGTTTATATCAATTAGCCTATGGTAAAATTGGTTTCATTATATGCCATTTTACTCAAAGGTGCAGAACCTGTCATTGCCATTAAATGAGGACTGACTGTGCATACATACCTGTAAACTCGGAGAAAGTGTGCGGTGAGGAATACCCACCACCGCTCACAGAGGCCATCTCTGGGAACAGGAGCCAGAGTGGGACTAAGCAGCGATGAGAGACTTTTACATTCTGACCTAAGCATCTCCACCTTGTTTATATCTTATACTAAGGTAGTACATTCAGGTGCTATTTAGGAAAATGCCTTTGTTAAATTTAAGACTTGACCAGATCAACATTTCTCCCAGTGCGCTCCAAAAAACATGGGTCCCCTGAGATGCTTCATGCAAAATGGGTTCTGGGATCAAATATATTTTTTCATTCACATTTTCATATTTCTCTAAAGGAAAGGCATTTCCCAATCAATTTCAAAGGAAATTCTCCAGCTTTCAGATGGAGGCGCGGGTTGTGAAGTAGCCGTCATGGACTGTTCAGGCAAATGTAACCAAACATCCGAGAACCAATCACAAGCATTTCAAAGCTGGGAATAATTGGTGTGAACGATTCACGAGTTCTGAAGGCTGTCTGTAAGGTTAGATATCAAAAGTTTTTAGCTGCCTTTGAAGAGAAGCTATTTAATTTCTAGCAATATGTAATTAATTTAAGAAGGAAAATGAAACTAAAAGTGTGCCTAAATAAAACATGTGGAACAAAATTCAAGAATTCTTCAATGTGAGTCCAGATTATGTTGTCAGTTCTATGGAGAGTACAAATATAAGCCGAAATAATGAAAACCATGATATTATGTATCACAACTCCTGGTCATAGGTTCCAGAAGAAACTTTATGTGCTGTATGTGCAAAGAAAATAGCCTCGAACCAGTAAAAAAGTAATATACAATGATAACTGTGTGCCATAGTCAGTTTAAAAAAAATATGTGTAGATTGAATAGAGCAGCTTTGCTTTTATTTTCCTTTTAAATATTTGCTCGCAAAGCTGTTTTTAAATTGATGGTGTCTCTTAAAATGTGTATCATCTTTGCTCCTCAAAAATCCCAGGCTCAATCGATTCAGAGACTTAACAATTACTGTACCACCTGGTGGAACGATTGTCCATCTGAAAGTCACATGACTTACCCCTCTTTTTCAATGGAGTTTTCAAGGACCACTGAGTTTAAAAGTGAGACTTTATCTCAGCCTCAGCACCTTCTATCCCCCTCCCTTTATTGTTTTTAGAGCACTTATCACCATCTAACTTATATCGTTCACTTGTTTGTTGTCTTTCTCTTCCCACTAGAAATTAGGCAGAAATGGTTTTATTTCCTGCTCTCTTTACTATCATTATCCCCAATTCCTGGTGCCTAATGTATAAGTAGTCAATAAATATTTGTTGAATGAATAAATAAATGATTATATTCTGAGATCTCTATCTGTGAGTAGAGGGAATGAAATAGGTTAGCCTCCTGGAGATGTACAAGGCCCATCAGTAAATTAAACTCTCTGGAGCAATGCTATTTTTAAAAAGTTAGTTTGTTTTGGTGAATGTTTCATTTCCCAAAGTTAGTTGACTATGGCACATTTTCCCCATGTAACATTAAAATACAGCAAAATTAATATTGTTGTGAACCATTTTAGGAAAAATGAGATACTCTAGAGTCATATTAAGTTCTGTAATTACTTTTCAAAAATATTGTATGCTTTTGAGTCCTGTTCACTTATTTCCTCCTTTTACCCTCTTGCTATTTTCTTCCTGATTTTGTCTTTGTAGTTTTAGTAAAATACAGTATTACTCAAAGACACAGGAGTCATGAAATCTGGCACTCAGAGGATGAGATATAAGTTGGAAAAATGTTTAAGCTGATTTGAAAAGTACGTAAAAACAACTTGTAATAACATTAATATACAGAATATTTCCATGCTAAGGATATCTTTTGCTGACTCTTATAATTTATTCAAGATCTACCTGGAAAATGAAAACCACTTTATGTTTTTATAACAGAGAATATTTAACACAAAAAAATAGGTTACATGGGTGGTGGAGAGGCTGAGCAACCCAAAGAGGGAGAGTGAGGCAGCCCAGGGACAAGTAACCGTAAGAAGCCCCTGTGATACCAGCAGCTGGAGGACCCTGGAGGAGGTAAACCTCCGGAGTACAGCAGTTGAGGGTGCCTGGCAGAAGGGGGTACTCTACCAAGGAAGATACAGCAATGCCAGAGACACTACCCAAAGACGAGATGCGGGTATACCCTGCTTTCTTCTTTTTTCCCCCTTTGATATCTCACATGTGACCCCCATTAGCCGAATCAGTTGTCACGGGAGCCTGGGAAATGCAGCCTGCAGGAGTCAGTCCCGCCAGGACACAGAACAGAATAGCAGAAGTGAAGAGAGGCGAACAGTCCCAGGACTGGCTCAGCTTACATGTCATTTCATATAACCAACACAGGAACACTGGTCTTGAATTTCAGCTACAACAGTAAGTCTAACCAAAGATTAAAAATCAAAAGAAAAGTATATTAAATTCAACTCATTCCAAAAATTATATTATTAATTTTAATATTCAGTTATGAGTTCATTGGCATACCCTTGCAATCGAGATATAAGTAATCAACTGAAATATGTTGAAACAATTATTGATAAAACTATGTTTTAATCACATATGATAACACAACAAATACTCTACCTTAGAAATTTAGTTTTTAATTTCCATATACAGTGTTTAAAGTGCTAGGACCCAATACTGTCATAATAGCTATCACTTTAACAAAATTGAACTTCAGTAACATATTATTACTTTCAACCACTGTGGCAAAAGGATTTACTAAATAATGCTTTGCTTCACATGGAATCCTTAAGAAATATATGTAACCCATCTACAACAGGCTATGCAATAAACCATGTGGTGGACCATGAACTTTCAATAGAACATGACCTGAAGCAAATGACTCAAATGCAGCAGTTGGAAAAGAAATGTTGGAGGCAACAAACTGAAAACAATTATATTTTTAATTGTTTAAATAGCCTAAATGTGGACATTTTATACTAAAAAACATCCTAACTGAGAAATAGAAAGCAGTCATCTTGCATATAGTTCCAATAAAAGATTAAGGTGGCCCTGGCTGGTGTGGCTCAGTGGATTGGGTGCCAGCATGCGAACAAAAGGGTCACTGGTTTGATTCCCAGTCAGGGCACATGCCTGGGCTGCAGGCAAGGTCCCCAGTAGGGGGAGCACAGGAGGCAAACACACTGATGTCTCTCTCCCTCTCTCTCTCCCACCCTTCTCCTCTGTCTAAAAATAAAACCAATAAAATATTTTTTTAAAAAAATTAAGATGACTTTCATGTTACGAGTGTTATTTTTTAAGAAAATTGTGATGTAATATAGGGGTAGAGCCACAAACCATCACAGAAAAGAATGGCTGCAATTATGGCCCAGAATGATCACACTGTTGCATCCCACCCATAAACTTCAATCACATGTGTCCCCCAAAGAGATTCCACATGCATTAAAATGAAAATACGCAAAAACTGAACCATTAGCCCAGAATAAGAGAATGAAAAATAAAACTGGTTCATGAAATCTACTAATAACAATTATGCTTGAGCTTCCTAGGAACTGAAACAGAGAGAACAATTTTGGGTTCTGTAGCGCCTACTGAGAAATCTAAGGAAATGTGCACACTCTCATTAGAAAGGGCTGTATCATTTCAGTCACATTTCCAGTCTCACTCAGGTTGAACAGTGACAGCATCACACTGAACTCTGATAGAAAAAGTTAACCTGACGGCAAAGTGCAAAAGGCCTCCACGGTAAATGCAAGGGTTATTGATCTGACTCCTTCCTTAAAGATCCAGTGATCCTTGCCTAAGTGTTAATCGTCATTTCATCAAATTCCCATTTTAATCCATTCCCCATGGCTTCTGTAAAACTTAACGTATGCATAGATTTTTCAGAATTATATTAGTGCTTCCAGGAGAGCAAAATGTTTATTTTTGGGTCTTTGGAAAGCTGTCAGGACAACGCTTTTGGTAAATATCAGATTGTGTACGATTAGGAATAATTTAATTTAAGGATTTAAAGTGAATAATTTTGCATTAAAAAGCAGAATTGAAAAACCCAATAATTTTGGTACTTAGCTTCATTTTGGTGGAAGGTGATATTTTGTATGGCTTAACATGGGAATAGACCACTATTGCCATCTCTGAGCAAGTAAGTAAACCACACGACCACAATTTAAATCTTTGAACAGCCATATATTGTGGGAAGGCAAGATATACCACAAATATGCAATAAAGTATTAAATATTTATTGTAAGACCATCATTGGATTTTTATTCTTTATTCCTATAAGGCCTTTACAAAAATGCATTACTGTTGATAAATAGTAGCATTTGTTTGATGCACTCTTTATGTTGAACAGAAATTCTGCTTGTTATGACTTTTTAAATTAAATGCATATGATGGATCTACCTATGATTGAAACAAATATTAAAGCTGCCTCAAAGTAAAAAACCTAGAAAATGTTTTCAATGCATTGGGGAAAAGGTGCCAGGATTGTATCACCGCATGCAGCCAAGATAGTGACAGGTAGCTTTCTACCATATAATAAAGCTGATGGAATGGATAACGGCTCTGACAGCATTAATCCATCTTTCTGCTGTGGGCGCTTTCACAGGAGATGAATGATACTCCCCCCTCCAACTCTCCTTGTCGTCTTGCTGTGTTTCTCTTTAATTTCTCTCCCTTGCTATTGTTCTCCTTTACAATCAGCTATTGCTGATGCTTTGAATCCCCCTCCCTCCCTTTCTCACATCTAGACATCAAATCATTAGCATCCAACCCTGGTTCATATACTCCCTGCCTGAGATGCCAACTGAGCCATTTATGGGCTCGATGTAACTGCAGTCTGCGAGCTGTACTCCAGGGTGTCGTCCTGGCCTGCAGAGTCCAAACTCTTGCTGCAGCTGAGTGAAAAAGGAGAATGAGTTATGGCTTCCAATCATTACCCTCTAGATCAGCATATCACATTCTGCATGTTTCTGAGGCTTGGCATGTCATCTAAGCCTAATCATCTCTTCAAGGATGAGCATGAGAACTAACTTCCCCAAGGTGGGTTGAAAGTACCAAGACAAATGAATTTAAAAAATAAATAAATAAATGTTTTTTAGAAACCCTCTTCTGAAATCTTTTCTTGAAGAAGAGAAATCCATTGCTGTTGTGATTTTACTTTTATCACACCTTATCAGAAATTTTACCTACTCAAAATTCCATTCCCTACTGACTAGCTCAAAATTGCTAAGCTTTTACATTAAAGTAAAAGAGGAATGAATGAGATACCAGCATGGGGCATGAGTTTTGAAGCATAAATCACTTCAGCGAGCAGCTTGGTGGTCCTCTGTTGAAGTTTCGTGTTACCTGCCTGTCACATCACTATCTAGGCCAATTTCCTGAAGAGTCAAACTGAGAAAACACAAGAGGGGATGGTCAGCCCATAAAGCCAGAGTACAGAGGGCAGACCAAAGGGAACGACTCTTGAAAATGCTCCATTTCTGTATTCCAGCTGACCACCAGCTCAAGAAACCTTTCCCTTTAAAGTGAATCTCAAACAAACCCAGGAGAAGAAGTCACTCATAGGTAAGAAGCAGTTTTAGAAGAGAGGAAAAGAGGTCAGGGTAAATAAAGATTATTGCAAAAATAAGAACTCAGTGTTACACAATGAGAAAATCCAAATGAACAGGCATTTGAATAAACATAGTCAGAGCAGTAATAGCATTAAAAGTTCATATTTGCAGTACTTACTATATGCCAGACATGGATCTAATTACTTATTAACTTATTCAGTTCTCACAATGATCCTGTTATCTCCATGTAACAGGTAGGAAGAAAAACACAGAGGTTTGGAAACAAACAAGATCATGCAACTAATGAAGAGTGGACTCCGGAGTTCAAGCCAGAGGGTCTGGCTCTTAATCACTATGTTCTCCTACTGCTCCTAAATTTATTTGCATTTATGTCTGTATCTTAGAAACTCCTAAACTCTTTTTTTCCCCACGTGCTCTCCCTCCCATGTGTTTAACTGTTACAATAAATGGCATAGGCACTGATTTCCCCATTTTACAGGTAGAGTAACCAAAGCTATCTAAATTCAGGGAACTTCCAAGTGGCAGAGACAGGATACAAATTCAAATCTGACCTTCCCTCTGATACTCACTGCCTCCCAGGGTGTGGTGCGCTCCTCGGACCTCCGGCTGCAGGCACAGTTTTCTGACAGCCTCAGCTATCTTTCCTCTGGATCCATGCCCATTTTTGCACCCAGGTCTTGCTTTTCCTGGGCTACTTTCAACAATGACTGAGCACAGCAGGGATATTAGTGCAGGCCCATTTTTCCAATGAAGTAAAACTACTCTATTCTGAGGCTTTTGTTTAAAGGCTCCCCATGATCCTAGTTAAAATATTCTTTGAAGAGTCTTGGCCCTCTTCCTACCCAAACGTCCTCCCTCCCCCTCTCCTTTCACAAGTGTCAGACCTGCATGGCAATCTGTTTCTTTCTTTCTACTCTTATTCTTCTCTTTTGACTTTATTTTTCGTAGGCGTTTTCCCTCATAAATCTCTTGCATGTTTAATCTCATCTTGAGCTCTGCTTCGCAGGAAACTCAAATGAATGCAAAGGCCCGATAATATAAATCATTTAACTAGATATATAAAAATACAGACAGCTATGTCTTAGACATGTTACTGATCTTTAACTATTTAGTTATTTTAGTTACATTGGTTCAATAAATCACAATAAAACAATAAAATAAAGCAACAGAAATAATTAGATCCTGTTCTATTATAAATCACTAGATCTACAGCTTAAATGTTAGAGTTTCTCTGGGATAAAAATAAACAAGAGTCTGTAATATAAGGGTTCAAAACCAGTAACAAACAAACTATCTCAAAATGAAATTGTCGAAGTCTCCAGGAGAACTTCCCATACTCCTATCAGCCTTTAGATGATAAAAAGACTTCAAAGAACACCAAAATCCTTTCTGAGAAAAAAAGAGTTCTCTGACTTTATGTATCTCAGTGTCCTCCAAGTAGGTTTAAATAATAACTAGTGACTTATATTTCTCATGCTATTCTATGATTTATGATAATCCTGAGGTATGTAGTTGTTCTTACTTACATCTCTCAAAACTTGTTATCTTTTTGATGATCAATTTTCTTATTTTCCACAGAGCTCATCTTAAATTTTCAGTCAGGACTACATGATCTTGTGAACCCAGTGGCAATTTCAACCCCCAACAACCAGATATTTAGCCTATAAGAGAAATGCCAACACAGGAAATGTGCTCTGTGAAGCACTGACATTGGAAGAAACGGGTTGTAAGAGGTGCCTTTGAGCTGAGCTTCAGTAGTAACTGCTCATGACCATTGAATAGACAAAGCACTTAGAATCAATATGACATCACTATTAATCAACACAATGGTACTGGAATAGGACTCAACATTGACTAAATTGTCATAAAGATCTGGCCACATCATTTTAGTGCTGGTGCAGGTTAGCACTACTTAGAAACTGGGCCTCTGTGACGGTGGAACAGAATGCTCTAACACATCAGCACTCAGGTCAATGACCTAGGCAGCAACAAGTTATTGGATAAGTAATGGTAGAAACAAACTGCATAGTATTAGAAAAACTACAAACACAAAGACATAGACAAATCTTATTTTGCTGAAAAAAATTACCTTGTCTAATTAGACTGCTAAAGAATCCATCTTATACTTGTGTAGTAATACTACAGACAGTGACCATATATAATAAAAGAATAAAGTACGGTAATGATACAATGTGACAGTATCAGATGGCACTCTTCATTTAGGTACAGTATGGTAGAGAGTAGTATTTTTCAAGTATTATATAGTACAACAGTATTTCTAGAGTTTCTCAGAAAGCACTTTGATGTTTATCATGTTTTTAGGTAACAGGATTCAAAAATCTTTGTCAGAATCAGTAAAGACGGTCTTTCCCAAGATCAGAGACCAATAACCAGTTTGCCACCTGGCCAGTTTTAGAGTGGGACACTCTTGCTCAAAACCTACAAAGTAGATAAGAATGCTGATATGATAGCTTGATGAAAATTTAATTTATAATTAAACTTATTACTAGATAATCTGAATTTATATTAATGTACAACTTTATTTTGCAGCAATGTCAAGAATGAGTATGAAAGCATTGTTTACTGGTACATGCAAATTTTTTAAGTAAAGGGTTACTCAACTTGTAAGTGCATATATATATTTTTATATGTGTGTGTGTGTGTGTGTGTGTGTATAGTTGACAAAGAAACTACCTATCTAGTCACACAATTGTAATGAATAAGTATAATTATGCACTTATTTGTACTCTTATTCTAACTCAATTAAATCAAAGGATAAAAATTCATTGCTCAAAAAGTAACAGAAAGTTTTCTATAAACATAAACTTACTCTAAAAATAAGGTCTATTAATATTTTTAAAATGCTAGGTGGAGAAAAAAAGCATAAACATAATGGAAGTTATCTAACTATTCAGATCTTTACTAATACTATTACCAATTTGCACAAAATCATTAAAAAGTAAAATTTATAAATGTAAATTTTTGAAATTGTTTGAGAGGGACTATTAAATAAAACTGCATATGAGTTAAAGTTTTTCTATAGGTCTTCCTGTGCCTGGGTTCTCACTTGACCTCAGAATAAACCTATGAGATAAGAGCTATAGTTTCCATTTTACGTGGAATGTACCAATGAAACATAAGTGAGATTCCCCCAAAGTCATCCCCTGGGATTAAACTCTAGGACTATCTCACTTCAGAGTCCCACATCTGAACCATTAGGACCCATGTTGAACCAAACCATTAAATATTTACATCAGTCTCAAAAATGTTCCATCTCTTGTTACCTCAATTACCTACCTGAGTTTAAATTGGGCTGGGAAGATTTATCCTTCTGATAGAAAGCTTGGCATCACAATATGCTAAGAAAGCTTCTAGAGAGGATGCAGAAAAACTCCACATATTAATTTGGTTGTTTATGCTCAGAAACTTACATAATTCTAGGTGATTCAAAATAGGTCATTGAAAATTATTTCAAGTGTCTTACTGTCGAAGTGAAACTGAAGAACATATAATTATCATGGTCATCCTCGCCTCCACCCAGCCTTCCCTTTTCAAGAAAGGCATTTCTCTACTTTTTATAGTAATCTGAGCCTTTCTCTTTGCTGAACATTCTTAAAAACAATAAACACAGAAATACAATATTTAATAATACAAACATTCCCTTAAAATTCTATAAGCATCATTCCTCTAAGCCTGCTGATCTGAATATATCCAGCTTTTCAAGCTACACATCAACTATGTTCTCAACTTTTCTTATTTCACTCTTCTCCTTCCCTTCATGGACTAACTACCTCTGTATGATTACAGTTGAACTTTTCAAAAAGACAGGCATTTTATAAAAGCATAAAAAGCTCCCACAGTGTCAGAAGTTTTCACATCCTACACATGACTTAGGGTTTGTGTGTATTTATATTTTAAGAAAATGTAATTTAATTCAAAATAAAATGTTTAGTAAAAATTTTAAATAAATTTAATGTCTTTATCATGCTGATTTTTCTTTTTTAAAAAAAAATTGACTTCTATGTGCTATCATCTTAAAATTATCCCCATTAAGACTATCTTTGAAACTCTTTCTTATTTATGAAAATCAGAATAAGAAAGACACTCACCCTATCATTATTTTTTTTTCTAACAATCTCTACGAGCAGGCCAGAAGTAGTCAGGGAGGAGGGAGGAAAGAGTTCCTGTATAGAACGCCTTAGGAGATAGGGCTTCAGTAGTTGACGGGTAAATTTAAGAATATGTCAAACCCCCAGCTGTTCATATCCTTGCTTTCTGGACTGCAACTGTGGATTTGTGTAATGGCCCTCAAATTGAAAAAATACATTTTTTCCAAGTGGTTTTCAACAAAGGACATGAAGTGTGAAGGTGTGCAGATGTATTATTTCTCTAATAAGAAGACATGAATAATCACTCTTTGTAAATGTGTGTCAGTCTTTCAGATTACATATCATGTGCTGAGATTATGGGTTGTCATTTCTGTCTGCCATCGGGGTAAACGCTCCAGCAGAGCTGCTGAGTCACTTTTCTTTATCCGTCCTCAGCACTGCTTGTTGTTTTAAATGTTCTTTTCTGGCTCGAAATACTTTGGCATCAAGACTAATGCTTACTGCGCTTTGTTTTGGGGCAGGAAGTTCAGGCTTAGAACAAATTTCAACACTTTTAATGAATCCCTGTTGACCAAAAAGTAAAACCCAGACTCCTTACCGTGACATACAAAGCCTCTGAGCTCGTGATGGTTTTTAGTTTTATCGTCTCACTCACTTGGCAATTACACGTGGGATGCAGAACCACACACGCACATTTCAGCCACTCAAGAATCCTTCGTTCCTTTCACTTCACATCATTTGTTTATGCCTGAAATGCCTTCTTTGTTTTTCTGCTTGAGTAATACCTTTCCACTTTTCCTTCCCAGCTGAAATCATAAATTACTTCCTTTCCGAGGGTTCCCTGACATTTCCTCAAAGTAATATTTGCTCTATTTGCTCCCTATTTTCTAATACTATACATTTTAAATATATCATCACATTTAGCTTTTATCACATTTCATTACAACTGTTTGTACATATTCCTCTCTTTGTCACCTGCACATGTTTTCTTACAAATATATGTGCTTAGTTAAAAGTTCCACCAAGGCAACTACTCTATTGTATTCTGTGGTGCAGTCGCTTCTCTTAGCACAAAGTCTAGGAAAGGTAAAAAAAATGCTTCTGAATAAAATTGCAGAGCAATTATTTTCAAGTTAGAATGTATTCTGCCCCTTTCAATGGTATGCCATGGAGGAAGTCACTTAACCTGTCTGAACTTCAGTTTCCTCAAGAAGAAAATTGAAAAAGAAAAAAAGCACTTTATCTCACATGATTGCTATGAACATTGAATTACATTTTTGTACAGAACACATTGGAGAATCCTTTTAAAAGTATTATGTAAACCACTCATATTATTAGTATATAGCTAGAGGTACCTAATAAAATGATGTTGTATGTTATGATTTCTTTAAAATACTAGGGTAAATGAAAATAGGCAGCTTAATCTTGATGATTAAGTTAAACAGGACCATTAAATTTGCTTCCAATAGACTTTTTATTTTAGAAACAACAACCAAAAGAAAAGTTTAAAAGTATATTTAAAAAGTAGAATTATTTCAAGACATAATTGTATTCTTTCCCAAATAACTGTAATGAGAAACATACTAGGGGTTACAGTTATACTTTATCAGAGGATTTGTTTACACTCATCAAGTTTAAAATCTGACTACACTAATTTCATTAGCATCTTATTCTTGCTTGGTTCATTTAATGTTATTCAAACACTGTATCTGAAATGAATCTCCTGAGATGTAACTTTTTCTTTCTGAAGATAAACTTACTTTATGTTTACATGGGGGCTCAAGTGAGGGCATAGTAGATATTACTGGGCATGAAAATTGCAAAGCAGCATGAAGCGGAGAACGAGCCCTTGCTTTTATAAATGCCCCCATTTCACATTCAGAAGGTGTCTGTAACATACCTTTTATCAGGTCCCTGCTCATCTTCTACATGGCATGAAAGAGGCATAACAAATGTAGAAAGGATACCCCTGTTAGAAAGGCAAGTACCTCTATGAGTCCACTTACTAATCTATTTCCTGACATATAAAGAGAGTAGGAGTTTTCATTTAGAAATATGCTATAGCTTATGGATAGACATAGAGGATAGTATGCTAAGTGAAATACATACAGAGAAAGACAAATACCATGGAATTTCACTTATACGTGGAATCAAAAGGGCAAAAGCAACAAACAAACAAAATAGATAGAGAGACCTTACTGATGGTTGACCGAAAGGAGGCGGATTGGGGACTGGGTGAAAGAGGTGAAGGGATTAAGATGCACAAATTGGTAGTTACAGAATAGTCACAGGGATGTATAGTACAGCATAGGGAATGTAGTTGATAATATTGTAATAATTCTGTATGATGCCAGGTGGGTACTTGAAATATTGCAGGGATCACTTTGTAAAGTATATTATTGTTTAACCACTATGTTGTACAACTGAAACTAATAGAAAATAGTATTGAACTGTAAACTGTAATTGAAAAAAATTAAAAATACAAATAAAAAACATACACCAAAAAAGTAAAAATAAAAGAGATAGAAATATGCTAGGGTTTGTTCAAGAGTCTGCAAGTGAGCCATTTTGTTTTGGAGTTACATGAATTGGAGAAGAACTTGGTAACTTAACCTC
Organism: Tonatia bakeri; assembly: GCA_004024845.1. Lineage (NCBI taxonomy): Eukaryota > Metazoa > Chordata > Mammalia > Chiroptera > Phyllostomidae > Tonatia > Tonatia bakeri. The sequence continues at coordinate 61,871 of PVIA01007437.1, forward strand.
TATCCCCACCCTCCAACTGAGGGCATGACTGAGAGTTACTAGCTGGGGGAGCTGGAGTTAGCTAACTTTGCATATCCAGTCATTAGCATAGTCAGTCTTGCCCTGAAGCAAATACATCTTGATTTAAAACCACTTTGGCACAAAAGTCAAAGATCACTTTATTTATTTAATTATTTTTAGAACAGTTAATGTCCTAAGGGCTTTTAAGTTCTAAAAAAGAACATTTTTTAAATTTATTTTAAAGATTTTATTTATTTATTTTTAGAGAGATAGGAAGGGAAGGAAAAACATCAATGGGTGGTTGCCTGTCATGTGCCCCCAACTGGGAACCTGGTCCACAGCCCAGGCATGTGCCCTGACAGGGAATCAATCTGGTGACCCTTTGGTTCCTTAGCTGGTGCTCAATCCACTGAGCCACAACAGTCAGGCCTAAAAAAGAACATTTTAGAATTAGATTTGACTATGAAAATTGACAGTTCATTGGGAGAATGGGAAAACATCTCAGTAGATAGAATTGACTCTTTCTAAGACTCCTAAAGGAGGATGATAATCTATGACTTACACAAGTATTGATCTGCGTATACTCCTCAGAGACTCTACCATCATTTTAACATTGATCTTTGTTTCCTTATGGTACCATACCATGCACACATCAAATCAGTGTTAGCATTCTGTAACCTAACTGCTGTCTTTTGAAATCAAGGTTTACAAAACTGGCAGTCCAGTCTCTTACTACATATGAAAATATCTATATGTCTACCTCTGTATCAGTAAAAGCAGTCTAAAACAATTAATGTTCTGGTTTTGCCTTTACCTAAAGTTGTATAATATCAGTCCTTCTCTCTGTAAGTTTCATCGTTTTCTATTTGGAAAAACATTGATTTTTGTCACTCTATGGCTTTAGTATAGTAGAAGTTAATATGGTTTTATGGGTGCTGTGATCTAGCCCAAATGCCATTAACTATGTCAACGGCCCAGAGAACGTTGGACTGTGGGCTGCCTCTGCTGTGTAAGTAGTCAAAGAGCAGCAAACAATAAATGGTGTAAGTCTAACCTGGGCATGAATCAAATCTTCATTCAATTTCACCCAACTCTGCCCAAATTACAAAATGAAGTTAGATACATATGATCTGAATTCAGACTTGGTTTACTTAGGATTTTCTGCTGGGATCAAACCTCACCTATCCTGCTCCTCGGTCCCCACTAGCACTTAGTCAGAGAGCCTAGATGTTATACAGTCTGATGACTTGGGATGTGGGGAATGCAGGTAGATAGAGGCAGCATGATTTGTGGCTAATGACATTTTTCAGTGGCCAAGAATTATGACTGATATAGTCTGAACAACTTCTTAATGCAGGAGTTATACTCTTGGATAGACTGGATATTAGGCAATATTTTCAAAAGGAAATGATTCAAATAATTTACTTATAAGACATTTAATAAAAAGATATTGATGAAGCTTATGTAACTGAGTAGTAACAATAGTTTCAATAAGTACATTTACCATGACTAGCATTATTAATAAATGTGTCAGGTAGTGATGCTTTGGAAATGATTTCATGATGAGAGTATCTTTATTTACAGGACAGTTTTCACTCTGCCTCAGAAATAATGGGACTGAACAAAACAAGCCTTCGCTGATTCCCTGGCACTCAGAATTGGAGTCAGATGCTATGTTGAATAAGGTTTCTTTGAGAAGAAATGTGAGCAACTTTTATTTCAAACAGTAGATAAATGGGAAAAGGAAAGGTCTTCATTTAGAGCAAATGACTCTATAACATTCATATAATCCGCAATATCTACTTTAGTTACTGTTAATGTTTCATTGATGTTTCCATTGTAAAGTAATATATCCATCCAATTAAAATTCCTTAAAAAATGTTGCTGTGGGTTGAATCTTAACAAGCAGGTTGCCTTTGCTAAAAAATAAAAGACTTCCATAATTCAGAAGGAGACACTAAATTTCAAAGGCAAATTAAATTGAAAGTAAACTAGGGAAAACAAAAATTACCTTGAAGTTTTCAAAGTATATCTACTTTTTAAAAAACTGCTCATGGAAATTGTTTAGTGTTTATAAGTATTAAGTACAGAAGCAGATTAAAATAAATATTTAAAGAGGTGCCAATAATCTTTTAAACGGGCATCATGAAAATGCAAAAACAATCCAATTGAAAGCAAATGCTTAGTTTTTAATATATTTTAATACATTTATGCTTTTCATTTGAGTTATACTAAAAAATTTACTTTTCACCTCTCTTTTTCCAGTTGGTTTTATTTTCTGGTTTGATGCATGTTTTTAATTTTCTGACATTGAATTTAGCAGTTTGTAGGCTAAAAGCAGTGAAGAATAACCTTCCAACACATTAAAATTCTGCTAAAGATCTCATTGTTAGGCTTTACAAGTTTTAAAATAAATGTAATATATAGGAAAGAAAATAAATACAAAGACTTTGCAAAGCAGGTTATAGTTTATGTTCTTTAAATATCATTTTTTCCTATTTCTAACAGGAGTATAATGGATGATTATCTCTTAGACATAAAAAACAAAATGAGATTACTACTTTAAATGAATTATTAACTGCCTATTAGCTCTCTGTCCAAGAGTAAATTGCAAAAAATTTGAACAATATTAGCCAAATATAATTTCATTAAGAGACTTGAAGGGTTTTTTTTCAAATATGTTAAATGAGTTTTAATAATATATTATATGCCAATTGCAAATACTAAAAAATTCCTTCTCTTGAAAATATGGGCCTCTAATACTGCTTCATTATAATAATAATTAGAGCTAATAATTATTCAATAATATGATGTTTCTGGCACTGTTAAAGGGGTTTTGCATAGATTAATTCATTTCATCTTTACAAAAATCCCATGGGGTAGAAACTGTTATCTCCAGTTTCCAGATTAGGAAACTTAGACACAGAGAATTTAAACAATTTGACGAAAGTCCTAATACAACAGACTGAAATGAGAACCAAGTGGGTCTAGGGACACCCTGGGTCTAGTGGCTACAGGGACATCCTTCCTAATCACTACTTTCATAAAATTGCCCCTTTGTACAATTGCACTGCATAGTTTTTAATGTGAGGATGTAGTTCTCCTAATGGCAAATAAATTGCATGCAAAACTTGGACATGTCTAGTAATTAGTAGGCAATAACAGAGATTCTGCTAAAAAGGGAAATATCAGGATTCATGAGCAAAGAAGCCACCTAACATAGGAAATATGTTGCCGATAGGCAACAGTAAAGCAGCGTTAAACACTGGCAAAGTTCTGATACTACCTGGACACTTCAGGATGGCGTGACAGCAGGTTAAAATGCCCAACCATATGGAGTTCTTTCTTATTATTATTTTCCACCTGTTATTTTACTATAAATAGCAAGCAATGACAACCCAATCCTCACCACCATAAGCAAAAATATACTGAGCTCCAGAGGGATAGAAGGCATGCTCCTTCTATGTAACCTGCAATCTACTATGAAGACAATGCATGTGCTTAAAGCCAGTACTAACAATACTAAGTAACACAAGAAAGGAACAAAATTAATGGCACTAGCCATACGGGAAGACTTAATGAAGGAGAAGGAAAAATAATGTGTTCAAAATGTCTTTACTGAGTACTATCTGTGTACTGGACACTTCCTGTGGCATAGGGTTACAATGAGGTCAAACTAAAATCCCCAGCTAACATTCCAGTGGGAAGGAGAGAGACGGGTAACAAGACCTCATAAAACATAATAAAAGGACAAAGGTAAAACATAATCAAAGGACAAGTTGAGTTATTTTAGTAGGGAAGTCAGGGATGGCATCTCTCAAGTTATGACACAAAGTGGAACCTAAATAAAGCTAGTTAAAATTTTTCAGGTAACCCTTTCCAGGCAGAAGGAATAAGAAAAACAAAGACTCAGAGGCAGAAATGGTCTGAAATGAAATCAAAGAGGTGGCCAGGTTCAGATAACATAGAGTCTTGTAAGATGTGGAGAGATCTTTGCACTTCAGTCTAAGTGGGACGGTAAGTTAGTACAGGGCTTGGAGCAAGGGGCTGTCATGTGTGACATTGTAGGGGCTCCCTATGGCTTCCAGGTGAAGAACGGACAGTAGGAGCAAGAGAAGAAACAGGAAAAACAAATGAGAGGCCACTGTGCAAATCGTGGGAGACAGGATGGTGACTCTGACCTGGGTGTGAGCAGTGGAAATAGTGCAGAAACTGAGATATTCAAATTTGAATCTATAGCTAACAGGATGTGCTGATAAACTGGAAAGTGTAGACTGAGAGGAAAATTATTTTTAAAAAAAGATACAGTGTTGATTTTAGAAAATACACAGTTGGTACAAAACAACTTGCTCATGCAATGAAAAATGGCGAAATGGTCCTGGCTGTATGGCTCAGTAGGTTGGAGCATTGTCCCATATAACAAAAGGCTACAGGTTCAATTCCCAGTCAGGGTGCATACCTAGGTTGTGGGTTTGATCCCAGGTCACAGCACCTACAGCAGGCAAGGGATTGACAATTTTCTCTCACATCAATGTCTCTGGCTGTTTTCCTTTCTTTCTCTCTCTCTTCTTCCCTATCTCTCTCTCTAGAATCAATGAAGTTATACCTGGATGAGGATTTAAAAATATTAAATAACATAAAAATGGCAAAGTAAACCAGTCTGAGAGCATTCCTTGCTGCAGCCTGGCCACCAGGCATTGGATCAGCTGTACACTTTGCTCCACAGCACTGTTCTTACCACATGCTGAGCTAGACATAAAATTGTAAGTATAAAACAATTATAAATGTACACATTTATTGTAAGTATATGTAAATATGTAAAATATTTATTGTAAATGCATATTGAATTGTAAATATATTTATTATAAGTGTACATACAAATTTTAAATGTATACATATTTATTGCAAATATTTATCTATTTGTATATATTGTTACCAAAAACATCATGCCTATTTTTAAAAGATGAGCATTCCCTTACTTAACTTTCAACACATAAAAGTAGTATCATGTATTCCAAAACATGTATTAACCACAAAATGTTAATAAAAATGAATAAACAATGTAAGCATCTCTTTGGATACACTGTCAATTTAGAGTTGCTACTTCACAATGATTCACCTTGAATCTTTCTCTAAAAACAAGTTTTTGGCACTGTCAGAAGAGGCAAGAAAGAGAGTAACACAGACATATTAAAGATGCCTCACACTATATTTATATTAATTACTTTACTCCATGACTGTTTACAGTGTGCCTAATATATACCAGGCAATATGTAAGATGATAGGGATACAGACATGGATAAGCAGCCCTAGGAAAGAAAGTGACCTCGGGTATGTAATTACAAGCGATGAGCTGTAAAAAAAATGTATTAAGGAAATACCAGGTTCCACAAAGGCCCTGTCGCCAAAGGAACTGGGTACTTCATGACGAATACCTTTTAACGTGATGCACGGTTTTGTTTTTTCAGTTAGCTGGTTGTTTATTCTTGAGAGGGAGGCTTCCCAGTGATTTAAAATCCCTACATGGACATTAAACATTACTTCAGTATGTTTCTGGGCATGAGAAAATGATAAATAACCTCGAATTGCCTTCTGGTTTTGGTTTTTGGTTATTTTAATCCCTAGCACAGAGCCTGTGACACACTGGTACTCAAAAATATTTATTGAAGAACGAATGAGTGAACAAATGAATTAATCTGTTTGGAGAAAGAAATGAAAGAGAAATAGAATATGCAAAATGGAAAGAAAACTGAAACCATTAAAAGTAAGAAAACTGACCAGCTGTTTTTTCACCTTTCCACGTCTAACACACATACCTTATTTTCACAGTCTCCATAAATAATCTTGCAGTAGTTTCTATGATGTCTGTCTGGAAAAAGTCCAGCCATTGTTAATATAATGAGAATGGTTTGTGGGTAACATTGATGTAACCTGACAGCCAAGGAGAGTGGACTGGAACGCACATGTGTGAACAATGATTCACTGTACTAGTCAGTGAGGGCAGTAGACACCATTGAGTGAGCATATGTACTGTGTAGCTGTTGCATTCATAATGACTGAGCGAATAGAGCAAGGAATCTGCATCAAATTTTGCGTTAAGCTTGAACATTCCTTCAGGAAAACTATTGTAATAAATCAGAAGGCCACAGCTACGGGCAACTGGTGACTGGCAGCTTCATCACAATAACAACAACGTGCCTGCTCGAGTATCTCCTGCAGTTTTTTTTTTGCAAAACATCAAATCACTAAGGTGACTCAGCCTCCCTGCAGCCCAGATGTGGTACCCTGTCACTTCTGGCTTTTCCCAAAACTAAAATCACCTTTGAAAGGAAGAGATTTCAGACCATTGATGAGATTCAGGAAAATACAATGGGGCAGGGGATGGCGATTCCAACAAAGGATTTTGCAGTGTTTTGAACAGTGGAAGAGACACCAAGACAACTGTGAGGTCCCAAGGTGCCTACTTCGAAGGGGAGTGAGATGTCATTGTCCTATGTATGAGGTTTATTGTATGTTGTATCTTCTTCAATAAGCATCTCTATTTTTTACAGTTTGTGGCTGGATATTTTTCTGGAAAGACCCTGTTTGAAAAACCAGAGATTGTATCCTGTTGCTTTTTAACTCTTGATGTATGTGTGTAGGCTACAACCTACAACACTGTGTTGTCAGATATTAATTTAAATGCTACATCTCATTGCTTTTAAAAGGCACTCTTTTGCTTCCTAAAGCCTGGAAATAGAAACCATTAAAAAATTTACAGCAACAGAAAGCTAATTTTCTTGTAAAGATACTCGCTTTACCACACACACCAATCATAATCCCAAATCCCCATGCTCTCTTACAGATACAGAAAGTTCAAGGAGGCTTTGTAGCATGAAGCAATGGTTACCATGGATATTTTTTTAAAGTTTAGTGAACAGTGCTTTTTCAAACGCACCGTCAAGGCCTTTGGCAGAGTAAGGAATTTGGTTTGTGCTCCACAGCAGGAATCCCAACCCTTAGAACCTGCATCAGAGAGATGAGCCCCCAAAACATATACCTTTGAAAAACAACAGGGTTTACATCCAGGAGACCTAAAGGGCTGAAGGGAACCGAGATACCGCTTGGGCAGACTCACTCACTCCGAGGCTCAGCACAAAAGCAGCAGTTTGCAAAATGCCTAAACTATTTATGAAGGAGATCGCTGGTTGGGACTCTCTTGGGCATGGAGGCTCTGGCATTCTCCTTCTTCCTTGTTAGTTTAGGGATGGCAGGGGAGTGCAATTCTTACACTCTCCCACTGCCCTGCAAACGCTGGAGGGCATGCCTCATGCCTGCACTCCCCAGCTGCCTCACCAAAGCCAGTTGGCAAGCATAGACCACGCAGGGGACTGTCCTTGATCGCCTGGCTCTGGTGGTCAGGAGGGCTTACATTCTTGAGTTCCACAAGACTGTAAAGATCACAGACACAGTGCTTGTCAGGGTACGACTTCAGGGCACTGCATACAGCAGACTGAAACACGCTTGCATGTGTAAGGCCTCCAATGAAAAAGGCCTATTTTCTTGTTCTGGCGCTTCAGCCTAAGTGTCAGGCTTCAGATTTTCCACCATCTAGAAACTACAGAGATGCTCTTACAAAACTTAGGCAGGGGCCAGAGGGAGGGTGCCATCTTTGTACTCTCCCTAGGTCTTACTATAGCTCACTGGCATCTCTCAGGAAGGAGCTTATATACTTGCCTGGAGTCTGAATGTTTGCAACTGTCACCCAGGGGACACCTGCAGATCTCCAGGGCTGAAAGTCAGCGGGATTGATTATCATGGTCCCATGGGACTGTATATCTATATATACACATATACACATATACATATATACATATATACATATATACATATAATCACCATACTTTAAAAGCTACTGCCTGGGGGTATGGTTTCCAATCAACTTTTGTAATCAGCTGACTGAGATCATTCCCTTTGGAAATCCAACACATCTTGGCAAACCCTCAACTACTGGGAACTAAGAGAATAAATCAGGCTGCTTAGGCAATCCCAAAATTACAAGGGACAACCAGGAACTAAGGCAGGTTGAAGGACAAGGTGCATCTTCTAAAAAAGGCCAACACTTCAAGACTAGGCGAAGTAGCTATTTCACCTAACTCATAAAAATAAACGCAAAAAGTCAAGCAAAATGAGGAAGCAAAAGAATATATTCCAAACAAAAGAGCAAGATAAAACATCAGGGAAATACTTAATGCAACAGAGATAAATAATTGACCTGATAATTAGCTGGCCTTGAGGTGGTGACATTGTCCTGGATTATCCCAGCAAACCCAATGAATATAAGAGTCCTTATACGAGAAAGTGTGTGGCAAAAGGTTTGGAATCAGGGAGACATTTGAAATGCTATGCGAGGGCTCTGAAGATGAAGAAAGAGCACACGACCAATGAATGCAAGGTGCTTCTAAAAGCTGGAGAGGCAAGGAAACAGATCCCCCCTAGAGCTTCCAGAAGAATGTAGCCCTCCAGAAATCATTTCAGATCTCTCACCTGCAGACCTGTAAAACAATACAGTAGTAGTATTTAAAGCTACTGAGTTTGTGGCAGCAGTAGGAAACTAGAAATTGGTATCTAGTAAATGTGTAAACTGTTATTTACTGTAATAGTTTTTTGAGATATCCCTTTAACTTTACATAAACACATCTTTATACCGATAGCCATAATTTTATTTTTTCCTTTGTTATCATTTTAATTTTTTGTCTTGCTACATCGGCTATAACACCCAGAACAATACTGAAGAGAAATAGTAATACTGTAACCAAAGAAAAACAGAGGTTCAGCTGCCTGCCCTCCACAAAAGCCAAATTCATGGAGCAAGTGCTGATGAAAAAGTAAAGATTTTATTCAGGTGCCACATGACCTGGGACTCCCACCTCAAAGATTGTCTCAATCTTCCTGCTCAGACCTGAGATTCTTATAGAGGTAGAGAGGGGAGGGATTTTTTTCCTATCTAATTACCTTTCTAGCTCTCTCTGCTTGGGCTCTATCCATTCATCTTGCTAGTTCTCAGGTGCGTTCAGTGTAAGAGCCTCCCCCTGCTGCCTTCTTGGCCAATGCAGGAGACTCCTTGGTGCTCCAACTGACTGTCTATGGTAACAATACAAGGCACCTTAATTATTGCTACCTTGATAGAAATGATGCCATTTTACCAGTCATATTATGCTTCCTGATGACAGGTGCCATTCATAAGGTAAGAAAAGTCCCTACCTAGTCTTAGGTTTTCAGGAGTTATAACAAATGTCCTACTCAGTATTTCCTCTGAGAGAGTTAACTGTAATCTCAGACTTAATGTGCCTAGTCTTATTTTCTCCCCAAATCTGTTCCTCTCCTAACTCTCCTCCGTCTCAATAACGAACACCACGATTCACACAGACACTCAGGTCCAAATTTAGTAGTCATTCCAGGCTCCTCTCCCTCCTGCAATTTTCACATTCAAATTATTGGTCAATCCAGTGAACCTTAATGAACTTTAGAACCATAATGTAGTCAGCCATGTTCACCTCCCCAGCTCACACAGACTTAGCTACCATTTCTCGTATGGATTACAATAGCCTTCTCATGCTCTCTTTGTTCTGAGAGTCAATTTTACCAACAGGTAGAGTGACCTTTAAAGACTGTAAATTATTTTATCTCATTCTGTGCTCAAATTTCTTCATTGACTTTCCATCACATGCAAAATTTAATCTAAATCTTTATCATGACCTTTAAGATTCTATGGCCATATCTCCTCTTCTCTACATCTCTCAACCTGCCTCACATATTGCTTTCTCTGATATTTCTTGAGCAAGTCAAGCAGATTCAGCTTTAAGGCTTTTTCACTTGGTGCCCGAAACCTCTGCCTGAAACCTCCTCCCTCAGACTTTGTCAATGGATTATTTCCTGTATTTATTCAAGTTTCAACTAAAATATCTATCTCCTCAAAAAGGCAGTCTTTGACCATGCCATCAAAAATACCTAAAATATTACACATAGTCATGCAAATGCACACACCCATAGTTCTTTATTCCTTTATTTTTCCACATAGAACTTATCACTACCTGCCTCCATTATACAGACAAATATCTAGTTGACCATTATGATGGTCAAAACCATCATAATGTAGGACCCATCAGGGCAGAAATTTTGTCTTATTTATTATAGTGTCACCAGTGCCTAGAAAAGTGGCCATCATATAGTAGGTGCTAAAGAAATATTTGTTTAATACATGTTGAATTTGACTAGGTATTTGCTTGTACCCAAAATGTGACTATAGCTGTTGCATCTATCAGTCTGGTGAATTACACTTAGATGGCATATCATTATCACATTATTCATTTTTCTAAGTTTTCTGTGTTGGTTTGAAAAGAATGTGATTTTTTTTTAGATATACCATATCAAATTAATCAATTGTACTTACATCATCTAAGTAATCTAATTGCTTACTAATTTCATGTGCTAGATCTGCTTAGTTTATTTGACAGATATATTAACATTTCCCACTGATATTATATTTGTAGATTTGTGGCTTTTGATATATAAATTCCAAGGGAAAAATGTAATTGTGTGCAAGTTCAATATTGTGGTATCATAATTTTCCCTTTCATTATTTTGTAAAAATTCTCTCCAACCTTAGTAATGTTTCTTCTCTTAAATATTACATTGTCTCATAATGTTGCTAAACCAGCCATATTTTGGTTAGGATTTTATAGTATTTCTTCTCTTTATAAATTTTCTGAACTACCTTAACTTAAGCATTTTTATTAGCTTTGTTTTTCTGAATTTTATTTTACTATAATATCAAGTGGTCTTTATCTGTATATGTGAATTTAGTACATTAACAAATATTATGATTACTGGTTTAAGTAAGAAACTGTTCAATCCTTTTTTATTTTTTATTTACCATTCCTTTTCTCTCCTCTTTTTTGTTGATGTTTTACCATTTGTTGATAAGGTTTTGCTTGCATCTCTCTGTATCACACACATATAATTTTCCCAAACAAACTCTCTAAGAAAAAGTAAGAGTTGTCATATTTTTAGTGATTACTCTTGAACGTTTAGCATTAACATTGACATTATATAGTCCTGACAAAATCTAAACTTATTTAATATATCTCCTCTCCTACCAAATAATAAATCATTGTTATGCTTTAGCTATCTTCCAATCCCTTGGCAAAAACCTTCCAAGACTTAGATTTGTTTTTTTTCTTATTTCTTATAGACATACTGACATTATTTACTATTTTTTTCCAGTGAGTACTTCTAGCATCACATTCATTTTCTTTGGTTTGTTTGTTTGTTTGTTTGTTTTGCTGAAGAATAGCTTTTAGGATGACTCAGCAAAAATCCTTCAATGACAAACTCAGCTTTTGTATTTCTGAAAATAGCTTATTTCATCTCATTCTTGAATAATAATTTAGCTGACTAGGATAATTTTTACCTGAATGAATACAAATAATTGAAAGGTCCTTTGGGGGGAAAATATTTAAATGGCTTTGAAAATCTTCAAAGTGATAAAAAAAGAAAAACATTCATAAAGTAAGAACAAAACCTATGAAACAAAAACTGTGAAAAAGAAGAAAGAAATGGATAAAAACCAGATGATTGTTTTAAAGTCAATTATTAATTTTGGAAATAAAAATATCAACATTAAAATTAAAGTTGCATGTTACTTTGAGCAAAACCACAGACAAATTGAGATAATTAAAACACTTTACTAAAGAATTGACCCAGAGAGTCTATGAAGGTATGTAATAAATAAAAAATATAAAAGTGGAAGAAGTGTCAAAAAAAGATTAAGAAGCTTTTACACAAAAATAATGTAAGTTTAAGAGTGAAGGGTATAGGGAATAAGAGAAACTATATTTGAGGCAATTATGCCTGCTATTTTTGAATTCAAGAAAGAAACATTCATGTTGAATTTATGACTGCCTGTCATGAAGTTGATTTCCTCTTGTGTTTTGGAATCTTAATTTTTAGGATCCCATTGATTTGGAAGTTCTTGGGTTACTGTTTGGTGATGCTCAGTTTTGTCTGATTTTTTTTTTTTAATTTATGTGTTGATTTGTGTCTCTCTCTTGAGTTGTATCTCTGAATGTGGCTTTACGGTTGTCTCTAACCAGCTCACAGGTGCGTGTTTCAGAAACAAGGCTTGAGATGAATGCTCGGGCCTGCTTCCTAAGGTTACCCCAAACACAGTATCTGAGTCAGTGGGCGCTTTGGCCAAGGCTGTGATGTATCTCCCTTTATCTTCACTCCCTTGCCTTAGGCAGCAGCTCAATACTAGTTGCAACCAAAAGTAGCCCTCAAAACTTTGTAAGTTATTGTTCACAGCTGTGTCTTGCCTCAGTTTGATGTCATTAATATGACTCCAATCTGTCCTTGTTATCACATGGTTTTGAACCCGTCAGCTTTGCTTGCTTCCTGGTCCTGGATCAACTAAGCCTCTAAATACTGATTTGTGTTTCATCTTGAAGCAGCATTGACTTTAATTTTTTAAAAGCTTTTCTGATACTATAGACTACCTTTGTCCTAGTTTCCTCCTAAATAAGTAATTAGAACAAAAGAAACAGATTTCCACATAGCCTTACTTCTTATGACTGTGGTGACGTAAGATATCCTCTAACCAAAAATTGACTTTACCAACTTGAAAGTGAATTTATATTGTCCATGTCTGCCACATATGGCACACCCTCAGCTTGTGGACACTCCAGCCTCATGGCTGACACTTTTGGTCCACAAGTAGAATTCCGTGTTCGACATGAGTTAGCTGTGACAGTTATCAAAAACACTATGTCAACAAACACACTAGTTCTGGCAATTCTATTTAATTAAATAGTATGTACATTGATGAAATATAACTGCCAAAATGGTTTCTTTCTGTGAAAATTTGGTTGAGTGGTTTCAAAAGCTTGGTTATCATAAGTTGCAAAATAAAAATGCTACTGAATTATATGTGGGAGAGCCAATCAAGAACACTAGGGAAATATAATAAAAACTTAAAGACTTCTTTGCAAATGTCTTTCAAATCATGTTCTACTCTAGAGAAAAACTGAACATCATAGATTGAAGTCTGTATATGGTTTATGCTATAAAAAATAAATAGAAATTTAGTCAATAAATTTACATTTTAGAAAATAATCTTAACTCTACTTTAAAATATTTTAAGTGAATGTATATTTACTTGTTTTGGACCAAAATAAAATATTTACCATGGGTTTGTATAACTTACTTGTTTGCCTGCTTTAGTCAACATTTTTGATTATCTAATTAGATACTAGTCCCAATAGCCTTTATTGTATTTTTGCCACCATCAGAAAAGTACTAGCAGAAAAATAAATTGGAATAATAAATTTAGCTTTTTTATGGAGATAAAAAAAGATAAAATTAATTGATTTTGGCAATACAAGTATTTTTTGTACTTTGATGAAATTCCTATGCCATTTTTATGTTCAACTATGCCTATTGAGAGATGACAGGCTGCCAGTAATGTGGTCCTTGTGATAAAGTTTTAGTATTAGTCTTAGCTTGGAATTGTGTGATGTGGGTGCAAGCAACATGAACCCAGTGAAAAACACATCACCCCAACTGCTTGGGGCATAAGAGTAAGTGTCTGAGAGTTCTGAGAAGGATTTGTGGCTTACTGAATGGGTAAGTGAAACCCCATGGAGCTGTCCCTTCTAAACTAGCACCACGCTATAAGCACTGGCTGGTTCATGAACACGGGGTAGCCTTTGCAGGACATTTAGGAGAATGTTCTTATGATTATCTATTACCTTAAAAGTAATCCATGCAGGATTTGGTAGGATATGTAGTTCATTGAAAATGTCACCAAAAATTAAAAAATAGATAGGAAACTTTGAATGTTTTTTAGGTAGAGCTAATATCTATAATGAGCAAGACAGATTTGTTAATTTTATTATAACAAGTTACCATATGTAAGACTCCTAGTTTCAGAGATCAGCTTACAGATACATAAATGACTGACTCTAAAGACACAGGATAATAGAATTTACAGCTCTAAAGCACTACTCCAGTTCAGCCACTTTACTCACACACATGTAACAAGACCTGTTATGAGACCCATGACAGGATTTCTCTGTGTAGAAATTATTTCAACATATTTTAACTTGCAAATAGAATTGCAGAAACACACATGACAATTAATGTTTCAAATGAGCTTCTTGGTTACTGTGCCCATAGGATGAAAGTTGAGTGAATGAGAAAAAAGGAGGCAGGATCAATAACCTCTAATTCTTAGTTCCTTTTGGGCTATAATAGATTGCCCAGATTTTTGCAGAGTGTCCCATATTGAAGAGATTTGATCCATAAAATCTCCTAAATAATAGGAAGCATTCCTTAGGACTGTGAGATTATGACTGTGAGCAATGTATAACATTTCTGGAGCTGTTTTGATTTAATATTATGACCTGTCCAATCATGCACAATGTTTTACAATATCAAATGCTGACAAGGATGTAGAGGAACTGAGGCTCCACCCTACTGCTGGTGGGAATGTAAGTTAGTACGCCTACCGGTGAAAAGTAAAGTTGAAGGTACACATGCCCTTCATTCCAGGGGTCCCACTCCTTGACACAAGTCCTAGAGAAACTTTCACGTGTGTTCTCAGTGAGTCCTTCACAAGAATCTTTACTGAAACCTACGCACATTCACAAAAAATGAAGTCAAATTAAAAACATAATATCCAAGAAATGGATAAAAACATTCTGATCTATTCACACTAGGAGACCACAGATAGCAGCTAAAGTGACAGAACTAGAAGTTGAAAAAGATTACTTACAGTATAAATCATCCTTCAGAAGGTTCAAAACATGCACATCTGTATATGTATATATTGCTTACCCTCATGTACACATTGTATATGTTATATAAAATTATACATTTATTTCAAAGATGTGTGTACAGTTATATAAATATATTTTTATGTAAGCATAAACTAACATAGAAGTAAAAATGCCACATTTAGAATAGTAATTATTTCAATAGAGGAAGTAAAGGAAAAAGGTTCAGGCATGAGTACAAAAATAGTTTAAACTGTGTCTGAAATATCACACTGCTTTAAAAGTGTAAAAGAAATACTAATTCTCATCATATTATTTCTTTATTTTTCCCTATAGATGAAATGTTTCATAATTATAAAGTACAGGCCATTACATATTTTCTGGAACTGAAGATTCATCAGATTCTTTAAGATGCCTAAGCATTCCAAGAAACAAACTAAATAACCAAGAACAATTGTGTTTGGTCCCTGCTTTCCCACACCATCTATGGATTTGACTCCAGAAGTAAGAACCACACTAAAATTCTTTGTTTACTAGTGCATTTTTAATATTCTTGGCATTTTCATCAATATCAGACGCATACTTCCAAGACTGGCTGCTTCCTTCATCTCTGAGGAATGAAAGATATTCCAGAGACAGTGTAAATAAATATGTCTTTTTCTGTGGAGACAAAGAATAAAACAAGGCTTTTCATTCATGGTTCACCTTGTCATAAGGTAGTTAGCTCCAAGAACACCAGAAAATACAATTTTCATTTCAGAAGCTAGAATAGTTGAAAGCAGTAAAACCTGGCTGTAAGTCTCCCCCCACTGCTTCTTCCAGGAAAACAGAGAGAAGGCACCCAATGGACTATATTATTTCAAAGTCTGCTCTGAATATCTCAGGTTGTTTGGGTCATTGAGATTTATGCATCGAAGAAAATTAAACTCAACTCAGACTGTAATCTGCTACTGGGGATCGTCAGTATTTCCCAGGCAGTAGATGTTTTTCACCTCATTTTCACTAATACTATTTCTTTTTTATTTGGTAAAATTTTAATATCAACAATTCAATTAAACTTTAATACTCCCTGCACTAAACTAAATTGAGAGGATCTTGACTACGCTACTGAACATTTTATCTCCTTACTTGTTATAGAATGGGCTTATTTACATTTTTTCTCTTCATGCCTCAAACTTAACTATAATCCACAAAGGGAGAGATATAAATGCCTCCATAATACTTTATTTCTCATATACATGATTTTAACTCTTTTCAAGTGCTACATTTACATAATTCCTAAGATTATTTTCATGGGAAGAAAACCATTTTAAAGCCCTGAAGATTCTGCTTTACTAGCCTAGGGAAATGCATGTTTTCAAAAGTGTCAGTATGGAGGGGTTAATGATGTAGAGGGAATAAGCCCGATTCCAGTGATAAGACAGAAAAACAGCAAGCCTTCTCCTTGAAACTGTAACACCTCTCTGCTCCTGTGCAGACTGAGGGGAAGGAACTCTGTCTATTTAGATGACAGGCTTGCCCTGTGCTCAGGTCTCCGTGCCTCTCCATCCAGTCTGTCTTTCTGAGGTTGTTAACGTCTCTTTGCTGGATCAAAGCAGCTGAACTCAGCCGTGCAGGGGCACTTCTCTAGAGCACTTCTCCTTTTTGACATAAAGCAGTTCGATTCAAGGAGAGAAAATGATACAGTGCACAGGCTTAAGTTAGCTTTTGAACTTTAGTTCTGATTCTCACAAGGCTAAATTCCTTACTAACTCAGGCAAGTAGGAAACTACTCCTTGTCTGCTGGGTTGAACTTTCAGGTTTATTCCTGTTTGCCTGGAGTTCTCCAGTAAAACTGAAGCAGCATTTGAAGTTTCCACATAATTCCCAGCTTCCCTGTCATTTCTGTCACTAAATCTATAAAACTGAATCTTTGTACAAGTACCTAAGATTGTTATTCTTGTTCTTTAGAAAAAAATAAATGCTGACCTGGCCACTCCAGTCAAAATGTGTGTTACTAGGCCAATCAGAGAGTCAAAGAAGTCAACTGAATATTTAAGAGCACTTACTATGTGTTATGTCACTCAATTTTCACACAAATATGGCAAAATGCTATCATCTTTTTTATGCAGTGTCATGTTAAATAACTTGACTAAATCACACACTTCATAATATAAAATGTGTGTTAGTATTAAACTATTTTCAACTATAAAACATTTTTTTCCCATTATATTATCTCTCTTGCAATTTTGGGACTTTAGTGATTGACAGTAAAAGCAAGAAAATTATGTCCCTTTCTATACATTGATAAAATATAAAATACATAATATGCTTACCAATGTACTAGACTTAAAGAGATTTTTAAGAGAGCATTCTATCTGCCATCAAGAATGTTTATAATCTAGTTGAAATAAATAAGGTACAGCAATTATGGCACAGTACTGGTATCAGACTTACCCTTTGATTGAAAGCAACTCTAAAGTTAGGATGATTAAAATTCTGGTTTGAATAAAAAAAGAATAATTAAGGTACCGTGTATTTGCAGAGTCGAGATACCAAGTTCCTGAAAAAAAGAGAGCTGCAGAGAAATAAGCCCAAGATTCGGCATGCAGTTTCTTTCGACACATTTGCCAGTTTCTAGCTGTGCATATGCAGTATAAAATGTAAAAACCAAACAGGAAGCAGTTGCTAAGGGGCTATAAAAATAAGCAGGTATTTCTGTAGTTCTTAGAAGGCAGATATTATAGTTTTGAAGTGCACCAAGAAGAAAGGGAATTGATTATGACCCTGGTTGTCTATTTAGATCCCTGAAAGATTTTGCCATAGAAGGATAGTCTTCTCTCTAATGGATAGAATAAGCAGAAAACAATATATACAAAGTATGGTTTCTAACCACAATTGAATTGATCAAGAAATAAACAACTAAAAGAAAACTACAAATGCTTCCCGTGAAGGTAGAGCCCACGGAGGGCAAGTACGGGACTCCTTACAGTCCCTGTCCAGGCACCTTGAATCCGGAAGAGAGGGGGAAGCTGTGAACACCAGGATACCCAAAAGAGACTACAGCACTGAATCTCACAGGTATTCTACCACAGAAGTTCACACCATAAACACAAGGAACCAGAACAAATCAAGTTAAGAAACAGAGGCTAACAAGAAGAGTCTCACGAACAATGAGAAGACAAAGAAACAATCCGCAAATTAAGGGAAAGGAGGAAGCTTGAGAAGGAATGCTAAATGAAATACAGGCAACTCAACTATCAGATACTGAGTTCAAAACAATGATTATCAGGAAGTTCAACGAGCTCACAATGAGCTTCCAGAAACTACAGGGAAGCTACATTGATCTCACTGCAAACTATATCAATATAAGAAAGGAAATAGAAACTATCAACAAAGGCCAAGAGGAAATGAAGAATACAATTTCTGAACTGAAGAACACAGTAGAAGGAATGAAAAGCAGGATCGATGAAGCAGAAGATCAGATCAGTGAATTGGAGGACAAAGTAGAAAATAACATCCAGAAAGAACAAGGAAAGGAAAAAAGGCTCAGAAAAAATGAAGAGGGATTAAGAGAAATGCAAGACAATATGAAGCGTAATAATATCCATATAATAGGGATACCAGAAGGAGAAGAAGATGAACAAGGGATAGAAAACCTACTTGAAAATGTAATGAAGGAAAACTTCCCCAATTTGATGAGAGAAAAAGTCACACAAATCCAGGAAACACAAAGAGTTCCAATCAAGAGGAACCCAAAGAAGCCCACATAATACAAGACACATTATAATTAAAATGGCAAAATTTCAAGACAAAGAGAGAATCTTAAAGGTAGCAAGGGAGAAAAAGGAAGTACCATACAAGGGAGCCCCAATAAGGCTAACAGCTGATTTCTCAATGGAAACACTTCAACCCAGAAGAGAATGGCAAGAAATATTCCAAGTAATGAGAACCAGAGGCCTGCAGCCAAGGCTACTTTACCCAGCAAGGCTCTCAATCAAGATAGAAGGCCAAACAAGAAGCTTCCCAGAGAAAAGAAGTCTAAAAGAATACACCTGCACCAAACCAGCTCTGCAAGACATGCTAAAGGGCCTGCTTTAAGGAAAGGAAGGAAAAGAGAGAGAGAGAGAGGAACACATAAACATAAATGGCGATGAATAAGTACCTATCAATAATAACCTTAAATGTAAATGGATTAAATGCTCCAATCAAAAGACATAAAATAGCTGAATGGATAAGAAAACATGACCCACACATATGCTGCCTACAAGAGACCCACCTCAGGATAAAAGACCTGCACAGGCTGAAAGTGAAGGGCTGGAAACAAATTTTCCAAGCAAATGGACAGGAAAAAAAAGCCGAGGTAGCAATATTCATTTCAGATAAAATAAACTTCAAAAAAAGGGCCATAAAGAGAGACCCAGAAGGTCATTTCATAATACTCAAGGGAAGAATCCACCAAAAAGACATCAGTATTGTAAATATATATGCACCCAACAAAGGTGCACCCAAATACATAAAGAAAATCCTAGAGGACTTTAAGAAAGATATTGACAGCAACACAATTATAGTGGGGGATTTTAACACCCCACTCTCAAAAATGGACAGATCTTCCAAACAAAATATCAACAAAGATATCGTGGCATTGAACAATACCCTAGATGAAATGGAATTAACTGATATATGCAGGGCCCTCCATCCCAAAGAAGCTAAATACACATTCTTTTCAAATGTACATGGAACATTTTCAAAGATAGATCACATGATAGGACACAAAACAAGCTTCAACAATTACAAGAAAATCAAAATCATACTAAGCATTTTCTCAGATCACAAGGGACTGAAACTAGAAACCAACCCCAAGGAAAAAAACCCAAAACACTCAAAATCATAGAGATTAAATAGCAGGCTATTAAACAATGAATGGGTCAAGGATGAAATTAGGGGAGAAATCAAAAGGTTTCTGGAAACAAACGAAAATGAACTTACAACAACCCAAAACTTATGGGACACAGCAAAGGCAGTATTGAGAGGGAAGTTCATAGTGATACAGGCTTACCTAAAAAAGATAGAAATATTTCAAACAAACAACCTAACCCTACATCTACAAGAACTAGAGGAACAACAACAAAGACAGCCCAGAGCAAGTAGAAGGAAGGAAATAACCAAGATCAGAGCAGAATTAAATGACATAGAGACTGAAAGCACAATTCTAAGGATCAATGAATCCAGGAGCTGGTTCTTTGAAGAGATAAACAAAATTAACAAGCCTTTAAGCACACTCATCAAGAAAAAAAGAGAGTAGACCCAAATAAACACAAGCAGAAATGAAAGAGGAGAGATTACAATTGACACCACAGAAATACAAAGGATTGTAAGAAATTACTATGAAGAACTGTATGCCAAGAAATTTGAAAACCTAGATGAAATGGACAAATTTCCAGAAAAATATAATCTTCCTAAACTCAATGAAAAAGAAGCAGAAAACCTGAACAAACCAATAACAGCAAAAGAAATTGAAACAGTAATTAAAAAACTCCCAACACACAAAAGCCCTGGACCAGATGGTTTCACAGGAGAATTCTAAAAAGCATTTAAGGAAGAGTTAACCTCTATCCTGCACAGACTATTCCAAAAAATCCAAAAACATGGAAGACTCCCAAACTCTTTTTATGAGGCCAACATCATCCTAATCCCAAAACTAGATAAAGACACAACGAAGAAAGAAAACTTCAGGCCAATATCTCTGATGAACATTGACACTAAAATCCTCAAAAAAATACTGGCAAACCACATCCAACAGTACATTAAAAAGATCATACACCATGACCAAGTGGGTTTCATCCCAGGGATGCAAGGCTGGTTCAATATTCACAAATCAGTAAATGTAATACATCACATAAACAAAAGCAAAGACAAAAATCACATGATCATATCAATAGATGCAGAAAAAGCATTTGATAAGGTACAGCACCCATTTATGGTAAAAACACTCAGCAAATGGGAATAGAGGGAACATTTCTCAACATAATAAAGGCCATATGTGACAGACCTATAGCCAGCCTCATACTCAATGGGCAAAAACTAAAATCTTTTCCACTAAGAACAGGAACAAGACAAGGCTGTCCACTTTCACCACTTTTATTCAATATAGTATTGGAAGTTTTAGCCACAGCAATCAGACAAGAAAAGGAAATAAAAGGCATCCAAATCAGAAAGGAGGAAACAAAACTGTCATTGTTTGCTGATGACATGATAGCGTACGTAGAAAATCCTATAGACTGTACCAAAAAACTGCTTGACCTAATAAACGAATTTGACAAAACAGCAGGATACAAAGTCAATATCCAGAAATCAAAGGCATTTCTGTACATCACCAATGAAACAGCAGAAGCAGAAATCAAGGAAAAAATCCCATTTGAAATAGCAAAAAGAAAAATAAAATACCTAGGTATAAACCTAACCAAAGAGGTAAAAGACATGTATTCAGAAAACTATATACCACTGCGGAAAGAAATCAAGGAAGACA